>CAUYLG010035487.1:0-52981 GCA_963573385.1 Cacajao melanocephalus
CGTGTGGCTCCTCTGCCGGGAATCTCCCAGTCTGTGGGCAACAAAAATTCATCTGAAAGTGCGGCATCCACTCGCTCTCTGCGCTTTCACTGGGAGCTACAATCCTGAGCTGTTGTTAATCGGCCATCTTGGATCTCTCTCCAGGAATGCTTTTACACTGTTGGTGGGAGTGTAAAGTAGTCCAACCATTGTGGAAGACAGTGTGGAGATTCCTCAAGGATCTAGAAATAGAAATTCCATTTGACCCAGCAATCCCATTACTGGGTATATACCCAAAGGAGTATGATTTGTTCTATTCTAAAGACACATGCACACACATGTTCATCATGGTACTGTTTATGCCATCAATGATAGACTGGACAAAGAAAATGTGGCACATATACACTATGGAATACTATGCAGCCATAAAAAAATGATGAGTTCATGTCCTTTGTAGGGACATGGATAAAGCTGGAAAACATATTTCTCAGCAAACTGACACAAGAACAGAAAACCAAAAACCACATGTTCTCACTCATAAGTGGGTACTGAACAATGAGAACACACAGACACAGGGAGGGGAACGTCACATACTGGGGCCTGTTGGGGGGTGGGGAGCTAGGGGAGGGATAGCAGGGGGTGGGGAGATTGGGGAGGAATAACATTAGGAGAAATATCTAATGTAGGTGACAGGGGAATGGATGCAGCAAACCACCATGGCATGTGTATAACAATCCTGCACCATCTGCATATGTAACCCAGAAGTTAAAGTTAAATTTAAAAGAAAAAAAATTTAAATTTAAAAGAAAGAAAAAAAATTAATAAGGAAAAGAGCCACGTAAAGCTAAAAATCTGATTTAAAAAAATAGAAGCTGATGGGACTTCCTCTGCCAGTTGTAAATTTTTATTGGAAAGTTATAATAATCAAGACAGTGAAATATTGCAGCAAATACAGATAAACTACCTAATGGAAAGAGTAGAAATCCCAGAAACAATCCATGCGTATATGCAACTATCTTATATGGCAATGAAAAATAGGAGGCCAAGAAAATATTCATCAATGATGCCAGAATAATTGATTATTCATATGGAAAAACAAAATTAGAGTACCCCATAAAAACAATAATTGCTAAACGTTTATTATATTATGTTAGGTTCTTTTCCAAGTACTTGGTGTATGTTAACTCAGCGGTCCCCAAACTTTTGGGCACCAGGAACAAGTTTTTTGGAAGACATTTTTTCCACAGATTGTGGTGGGGGTGGAGGGTGATTTTGGTCCACCTCAGGTCATCAGACATTAGTTATATTCTCATAAGGAGAATGCAACCTAGATCCCTTGCATGTGCAGTTCACAATGGGGTTCACACTCCTATGAGAATCTAATGCTGCCACTGTTCTGACAAGAAGCAGAGCTCAGGCAGTAATGCTGGCTCACTCACAGCTCACCTTCTGCTGTGTGGCCCCATTCCTAACAGGCCACAAACCAGCAGCAGTCTGGAGCCCAGGCATTGGTTGAGCCCTGTATTAACTAATCTAATCTTCACAATTATCTTTGAATTAAGTATCATTATTTCCATCTTACATATGAATAAACTGAAGTGCAAAATATAATTTTGTATGGATAAAGAACTTTAATGTGAAAAGTTAAATTCCAAAACTCTTGAAGCAAACAGAATATTTTTCTGACATTGGGATGAAAAAAAATGTTTAAGCCAAACATCAAAAATACTACCTTTTAAAAGCTTGATAAACTTAAATATATTAAAATTAAGAACCACTATTCATCAGAAGATGTCATAAAGTAAAAATTCATACTAGAAACTGGAAGAAGATATTTGCAATACATAATTGACAATTAGAGCAAAACAAAGTCTTACAAATCAATGTAAAAATATTAAAAATGTACAAAAGACCTGAACAGGCATTTCAAGAAGATAAATAAAACATACAGCCAGTAAATATTTAAAAAGATGTTCAACTTCATTAGCAATTATAGATAAAATGCAAATTATTTTCACAATGTGATACCATTTATATCTACTAGGTTGATAAAATTTAAGAAGTCTAAACAAAATCAGAGGTAGAGAGGATGTGGATCAACAGGCTCACCAATATATTGCTGGTGGGGCTGCATCTTGCTAAAAACCATTTTGGAAGATGATTTGGCTTTATTTCATGAAATTGAACACATACTCTCTGAACAAGCAATTCTACTTTTGGAGATATGGTCTTGAGAAACTCTTGCATCAGAATCCATGTATAAAAATGACCAGAACAACACTGTTCCCCTAAACTGGAAATAACTCAAATGTGAATCAATAGAAGATGAATAATCGAATGGTAATAAATTATAAAATGGAAAATGACACCAGAAGTAAAAAGAAAATGCAATATTTATACACGATGCAAGTGAATCATAGACGTTATGTTGAATAAAAATAAAAGCAAATCTGAAATAGAGTACATTTATTACATTTATAAAGCTCAAACAAGTAATATGTTATAATAATACATACACATGAAATAAAAAGAAGTCTTTTAAAGTAAGAAAAATATAAAAACAAAATGTAAAACAATTAGTTTCCTCAGAGAGGAGCAGGTACATGGGTGTAGTAAATGAAATAAATAGAAACACATAAAATAAAATAATGTATTCATATGTGCTATTTTTCCAGTTGAGTGGTAGTATCAAAAGTGTTCAACATTTTATTAGGCTTTATACTTTACATATATATTAAAAAGATTTTACAGTAAGTCCTCACTTAAAATCATCGACAAGTTGTTGGATACTATGAGTTTATGCAAAATGAGAAACAGCAGATCCTTGAATAATTTCATTTCACTCAATGTCATTTCATTAATGTTGATGAGAAAAAAACACATTTGTTTCATTATATCTAGTTTCACTTAAAGTCACAGTTTCCAAGAACCTATCAACAATGTTAAGTGAGAATTTATTATATGTACATTAAATATTACATTTAAAATACAATCTTTTAAGTTCTGTGAGTTCTCTTCAACATAGGATACTACAACTGAATATGCACATGCAAAAAAATGAAGTTGAACTCCTACCTCACATCATATACACAAATTAACTCAAAGGTATCAACAACCTAAAAGAAGAGCTAAAGCTATAAAACTTTGAAAGAAAACAGGGACATAATCTTCATAACCTTGAATTTACTAATGAATTTTTAGATATCACCAAAAGCGTAAGTAACAGAGGAAAAAAGATAAATTGGACCTCACCAACATTAAAAAGCTTTGTGCATCAAAAGATATTATCATGAAAGTGAAAAGACAACCTACAGAATGAGAGAAAACATTTGCATATTATGTTTCTGATAAAGGTCTAGTACCCAGAATACACCAAAAACTCTTACAATTCAACAATAAAAAGACAAACAACCCAATATAAAAATGGGCAATGGTTTTGAATAGACATGTCTCCAAAGAAAATATACAAATGTCCAATAAGCACATGAACAGATGTTCGTCATTTGCATTTAGGAAATGCAAAACGCAGACACCAGTTCACAGTTATTAGGTTGGCTATAACTGAAAAAATAAATAACAAGTGGTGTTTGAGACTCCTTTTACATCTATTGAAGTACAGAGTCTGAATTTAAAAAAAAAAAAGAAATTGTAACCATTATACCAGTTAATTGTATTAAAAGAAATTGTAACTATTATACACAGTCATACAAAAAAAGAAATTGTAACCATTATACACAGTCGCTGGAAAAGTAAAATAGCACAGCTGCTGTAGAAAACAGCTTGACATTTCCTCAAATATTGAACATAGCGTTACCATATTATCCAGCAATTCTACTCCTAAGGAAATATCCAAAAGAATCGAAAACAGGTATTTAAACAAATACCTGTACATATAACTTCATAGATGTACTATTCACAATAATCAAAATGTAGAAATAATACAAATGTCCACCAACAGATGAATGAATATGAAACTACCATCATAAAATTATAACAGAAAATTATTACAGTGAAAGAGATCTGACCAACTCCTTCTTGTTTCTATACTCCAAGCTGTCCGTGTTCATTTCTGGGCATACGCCAAACTAACTTTGGGAGGAATTTAGTTTATAATTAAACTTTGAAAAAAAGTCATTAACAGTCCTTTCCCAAAACAAACTCCCTTCCTGCCTAGGGCCTAGACTGCCTTTGTAGAACTAACACAGTAGCCACAAGATTAGAAATTATTGTTTAGGTGTCATGCAGCTAAAGGCTACAAGATTCTGATCCTCCCCAAATTGCTCCTGGGGATAACATCACTGTTGCAAAACCTAAGATGAGTGCTAGAGATATTTTGCGGACTCTGTACTTGATGGATCAGTTGGCACCACGCAGTTCAATATACTGGCTCATTCAGTATTATAGCCCCCACCAGAGAAATGACTCAGTGCAGAAGATAGCTGCAACACCTTACGATTTCACCTCTGACCCAACCAATCAGCACTTCTAATCACTGGCCCCTACCTACCAAATTGTCCTTAAAAACCCCAATTCTTGAATTCTTGAGGTGACTGATTTGAGTAATAATAAAACTCTGGTCTCCCATGTAGCTGGCACTAAGTGAATTATTCTTTCTCTACTGCAATATTCCCCTGTCTTGATAAATTAACTCTGTCTAGGCAGTGGGCAAGGTAAACCCATTGGGTGTTTACAGACAAATAAAATGTAGCACATATATATATATATATATGACTATTATTCAGCCCTAAAAAAGAATGAAGTACTGTTACCCATTATAACATGGATGAACCTTAAAACATGATAAGTGAAATAAACCAGACACAAATAGTCACATACTGCATGATACCATTATATAATAGAACTATAATAGGTCACGAAGACAAAAAGCAGATTGGTGGTTGACAGGGGCTGGGGGAAAGAGTAAGTGGAGAGTGACTGCTTAATGGTTATGGAGTTTGGGAACGATCAAAATGTTTTGGAACTTACTACGGGTGGTAGTTGCACAACATTGTGAATATACTAAATGTCACCAAATTGCCTAGGAAACTGAAGAATCCTTATATATGTAAAAAAGCATTGCAAACTGTAATGTAATATGCAAATCAAAGGACAGTGATAATTTTATTAATAAAATTATCTCATACCATATTGATATTTATATCATATCAATTATCTTATTATTCAAAAACATCACTTAAAATGTGAAAGCTTTAAATTAAAAATACTGCACTTCTTCCTCCCACTATTTTAAGCCTATCGCCATTTACTGGGAGTCCTGAACAACCCACACTAGGAACTGCTACTCACTGAACTGCACTATCTTTTAAGACTTAGGCCATCATTTCTCTGAGCTGACAGCAGGGAAGGAACGTGGGACTAAATGGCTTAAAGAATATTTTCAAACTGTTTCCCTTTAGAGAGGTCTAGATGAAATGACATTTTCTAACTAGTAGAAATGACAGATGATTACCAGGGTTAAAACATTTAGATTCTTGCTTTCCCCAAATGCAGTTTTACTTCTTGCTTTTCCCAAACGCAATGAAAATTGAGTTGAATTAGTCTTTACACAAACTGGGAAATAAAGCCTTTATTTTAATATTAAATTATATTAAAGAAAAAACTATAAGCAGGTTTCCTTTTGAGGTTTTTCAATTTTTACATTTATTAAATGAACTAGAGTACTAATTTTAGTTCATGGGAAATAATTATGATAGAAAAAGTTTTCTGGGAAATTGCGTTAAACTTGAACCATAAAAATCAGAACAATTTTGACTCTCAAACTCTGGATCATCAAAGTATTTGCCTACCACAACTAAAACTTCAAAATATCATCAAATTTGCTACCAAAACCTCAACAAATGCTAGTGGTTAAAATATCAACATTGAAAGATTTATGCTAACACATCTTAAGATATGAAAGCAAGACAAATGGGAAAATTCATGAAAGTGTGCAATTTGAAACATGATTTTTAAAAAAAGGTTAGGATACCCAATGCTATATAGAGAAATGAAACTCGCCTCATTTTGTAGCTATTTTTACAGCAGAGACCTTGGTAGGTGGAAAAAGAAAAGCATGTCTAACACTATTTTTTTAAATTATACTTTAAGTTCTGAGATGCATGTGCACAATGTGCAGGTTTGTTACATAGCTATGTATTTGTCATGGTGGTTTGCTGCACCCATCAACCCATCATCTACATTAGATATTTCTCCTAATGCTATCCCTCCCCTGGGCCCCCATCCCCAACAGGCCCCAGTGTGTGATGTTCCCCTCCCTGTATCCATGTGTGCTCACTGTTCAGCTCCCACTTATGAGTGAGAATATGAAGTGTTTGGTTTTCTGTTCCTGTGTTAGTTTGCGGAGGATGATGGTTTCCAGCTTCACCCATGTCCCTACAGAGGACACAAACTCATCCTTTTTTATGTCTCCATAAGATTCCATGGTAAATATGTGCCACATTTTCTTTATTCAGTCTATCATTGATAGGCATATGGGTTGGTTCCAAACACGAGTGCATGTGTCTTTATAGTAGAATGATTTATAATCCTTTGGGTATATACTAGTAATGGGGTTGCAGGATCAAATGGCATTTCTGGATCTGCATCCTTGAGGAATCACCACACTGTCTTCCACAATGGTTGAACTAATTTACACTGCCACAAACAGTTAAAAGCCTTCCTGTTTCTCCACATCCTCTCCAACATCTGTTGTTTCCTGACTTTTTAATGATCACTATTCTAACTGGCGTGAGATGGTACTTCATTGTAGTTTTAATTTGCATTTCTCTAATGACCAGTGATTATGAGATTTTTTCCATATGTTTATTGGCCACAAAAATGTCTTCTTGAGAAGAGCCTGTTCATATCCTTTGCCCACAATTTTATGGAGCTGTTTTTTTCTTGTAAATTTGTTTAAGTTCTTTGTAAATTCTGGATATTAGCACTTTATCAGATGGATAGATTGCAAAAATTTTCTCCCCATTCTGTAGGTTTCCTGTTCACTCTGATAATAGGTCTTCTGCCGTGCAGAAGCTCTTAAGCTTAATTGGATCCCATTTGATTTTGACTTTTGTTGCCGTTGCTTTTGGTGCTTCAGTCATGAAGTCTTTGCCCATGCCTATGCCTTAATGGTATTGCCTAGGTTTTCTTCTAGGGCTTTTATTGTTTTAGGTCTTACATTTAAGTCTTTAATCCATTCTGAGTTAATTTTTGTATAATGTGTAAGGAAGGGGTCCAGTTTCAGTTTTCTGCATATGGCTAACCAGTTTTCCCAACACCATTTACTAAACAGGGAATAATTTCCCCATTACTTGTTTTTGTCAGGTTTGTCAAAGATCAAATAGTTGTAGATGTGTGGCATTATTTCCGAGGCCTCGGTTCTATTCCATTGGTCTATATCCCTGTTTTGGTACCAGTACCATGCTGGTTTTATTACTGTAGCCTTGTAGTATAGTTTGAAGTCAGATAGTGTGATGCTTCCAGCTTTGCTCTTTTTTCTTAGGATTGTCTCGGCTATATGGGCTCTTTTTTGACTCCATATAAAATTTAAAGTAGTTTTTTCTAATTCTGTGAAGAAAGTCAATAGTACCTTGTTGGGGATAGCATTGAATCTGTAAATTACTTTAGGCAGTATGGCCATTTTCACAATATTGATTCTTCCTATCTATAAGCATGGAATATTTTTCCATTTGTGTTCACTCTTATTTCCTTGAGCAGTGGTTTGTAGTTCTCCTTGAAGAGGTCCTTTACATCCCTTCTAAGTTGTATTCCTAGGTATTTTATTCTCTTTGTAGCAATTGTGAATGGGAGTTCACTCATGATTTGGCTGTTTGTCTATTTTGGTATATTAAAATGCTTGTGATTTTTACACATTGATTTTATATCCTGAGACTTTGCTGAAGTTGCTTATTAGCTTAAGGAGATTTTGGGCTGAGATGATGGGGTTTTCTAAATATACAATTATGTAATCTGCAAACAGAGACAATTTGACTTCCTCTCTTCCTATTTGAATACACTTGATTTCTTTCTCTTGCCTGATTGCCCTAGCCAGAACTTCCAATACTACATTGTATAGGAGTGGTGAGAGAGGGCACCCTTGTCTAGTGCCAGTTTGCAAAGGGAATGCTTCCAGCTTTTGCCTATTCAGTATGATATCGGCTGTGGGTCTGTCATAAATAGCTTTTATTATTTGATATATGTTCCATCAATACCTAGTTTATTGTGAGTTGTTAGCATGAAGGGGTGTTGAATTTTATCAAAGGCCTTTTCTGCATCTGTTGAGATAATCATGTGGTTTTGTCATTGGTTTTGTTTATGTGATGGGTTACGTTTATAGATTTGTGAATGTTGAACCAGCCTTGCATCCCAGGGATGAAACCAAATTGATCATGGTAGATAAGTTTTTCGTGTACTGCTGGATTCAGTTTGCCAGAATTTTACTGAAGATTTTCATGTCGATGTTCATCAGGGATATTGGCCTGAAGTTTTCTTTTTTAGTTGTGTCTTTGCCATGTTTTGGTATTAGGATGATGCTGGCCTCATAAAACGAGTTAAGGAGTTCCTCTTTTTCTATTGTTTGGAATAGATTGAGAAGAAATTAGACCAGCTCTTCTTTGTACCTATGGTAGAATTCAGATGTGGATCTATCTGGTCCTGGGCCTTTTGTGGTTGATAAGCTATTAATTACTGCCTCAATTTCAGAACTTGTTATTGGTCTATTCAGGGATGCAACTTCTTCCTGGTTTAGTCACTAGAAGGCTGTATTATCCAGAAATGTATCCATTTCTTCTAGATTTTCTAATTTATTTGTGTAGAGGTATTTATAGTACTCTCTGATGGTAGTTTGCATTTCTGTGGGATCAGTGGTGATATGCCCCTGATTATTTTTTATTCTATCTATCTATTTGATTCTCTCTTTTCTTCTTTATTAGGCTGGCTAGCAATCTATCTATTTTGTTAACCTTTTCAAATAACCAGCTCCTGGTTTCAATGAGTTTTGAAGGGTTTTTTATGTCTCTATCTCCTTCAGTTCTTCTCTGATTCAGTTATTTTTTGTCTTCTGTTAGCTTTTGAATTTGTTTCTCTAGTTCTTTTAACTGTGATGTTGGGGTAGTGATTTGAGATCTTTCCTGCTTTCTCCTGTGGTCATTTAGTGCTATAAATTTCTCTCTAAACACTGCTTTAGCTGTGTCACAGAGATTCTGGTACATTATGTCTTTGTTCTCATTGGTTTCAAATAACTTATTTCTGACTTAATTTTGTTATTTACCCAGTCGTCATCTAGGAGCAGGTCATTCAGTTTCCAGTTTTGAGTGAGTTTCTTAATCCTGAGTTCTAATTTGATTGCACTGTGGTCTGAGAGACTGTTTGTTATGATTTATGTTCTTTTCATTGCTGAGGAGTGTTTTACTTCCAATTATGTGGTTAATTTTAGAATAAGTGTGATGTGGTGCTGAGAAGAATGTATATTCTGTTGACTTGGGGTAGGGAGTTCTGTAGATGTCTACTAGTGCCGCTTGGTCCAGATCTCAGTTCAAGTCCTGAATATTCTTATTAATTTTCTGTCTCATTGATCTAATATCAACAGTGGGGTGTTAAAGTCTACCACTCTTATTGTGTGGGAATCAATCTAAGTCTCTTTTTAGGTTTCTAAGAACTTATTTTATGAATCTGAGTGCTCCTGTATTGAGTACATATATTTAGGATACTTAGCTCTTCTTGTTGCATTGATTCCTTTACCATTATGCAATGCCCATCGTTGTCTTTTTTGATCTTTGTTGGTTTAAAGTCTATTTTATCAGAGACTAGGATTGCAACCCCTGCTTTTTTTTTTATTTTTTTATTTTTTTGCTTTCCATTTGTTTGGTAAATATTCCTCCATCCCTTTGAGCCTGTGTGTGTCTTTGCATGTGAGATGGGTCTCCTGAATATAGCACACCAATGAGTCTTGACTCTTTTTCCAATTTGCCAGTCTGTGTCTTTTATTTGGGGCATTTAGCCCATTTACATTTAAGGTTAATATTGTTACGTGTGAATTTGATCCTGTCATTATGATGCTAGCTGTTTATTTTGCCTATTAGTTGATGCAGTTTCTTCATTGTATCGATGATCTTTACAATTTGGTATGTTTTCACAGTGACTGGTACTGATTTTTCCTTTCCACATTTAGTGCTTCCTTCAGGAGCTCTTATTAAGCAGGCCTGGTGGTCCTCAGCATTTGCTTGTCTGTAAAGGGTTTTATTTCTCCTTCACTTATAAAGTTTAGTTTGGCTGGATATGAAATTCTGGGTTGAAAATTCTTTTCTTTAAGAATGTTGAATATTGGCCCCCACTCTCTTCTGGCTTGTAGGGTTTCTGCAGAGAGATCCACTGTTAGTCTGATGGGCTTCCCCTTTGTGGGTAACCCAACATTTCTTCTGGCTGCCCTTAACATTTTTTTCTTCATTTCCACCTTGGTGAATCTGACAATTATGTGTCTTGGGGTTGCTCTTCTTGAGAAGTATCTTTGTGATGTTTTCTGTATTTCCTGAATTTGATGTTGGCCTGTCTTACTAGGTTGGGGATGTTCTCCTGGATAATATCCTGAAGAGTATTTTCCAACTTGCTTCTATTCTCCTTTCAGGTACCCCAATCAAATGTAGGTTTGGTCTTTTCACCACAGTCCCATATTTCTTGGAGGCTTTTTGTTCATTCCTTTTTTTTTTTTTTTTTTGTCTAATCTTGTCATGCTTTATTTCATTAAGTTGATCTTCAATCATTGATATCCTTTCTTCTGCTTAATCAATTCAGCTATTGATACTTGTGTATGCTTCACGAAGTTCTTGTCCTGTGTTTTTCAGCTCCATCAAGTCATTTATGTTCTTCTCTAAATGAGTTATTCTAGTTACCAATCCCTATAACCTTTTTTCAAGGTTTTTAGCTTCCTTGCATTGGGTTTGATCATGCTCCTTTAGCTCAGAGGAGTTTGTTTTTACCCATCTTCTGAAGCCTATTTCTGTCAGTTCATCAAACTCATTCTCCATACAGTGTTGTTCCCTTGCTGGAGAAGAACTGTGATCTTTTGGAGGAAAAGAGGCATTCTGGGTTTCAGAATTTTCAACCTTCTTGCCCTGGTTTTTCCTCATCATCAAGGATTTATCTACCTTTGGTCTTTGATGTTTGTGATCTTCAGATGGGTTTCTGTGTGGACATCCTTTTTGTTGACGTAGATGCTATTCCTTTCTGTTTGTTAGTTTTCTTTCTAATAGTCAGGGCACTCTGCTGCAGGTCTGCTCGAGTTTGATGAAGGTCCACTCCAGACCCTATTTTCCTGGGTATCACTTGTGGAGGCTGCAAAACAGCAAAGACTGCTGCCTGTTCCTTCCTCTGGAAGTTTCATCCCAGAGGGGCGACTGCCAGATGCCAGCCAGAGCTCTCCTGTATGAGGTGTTTTTTGACCCCTGCTGGGAGGTGTCTCCCAGTCAGGAGGCACAGGGGTCAGGGACCCACTTGACGAGGCAACCTATCCCTTAGTAGAGCTCAAGTACTGTACTGGGAGACCTGCTGCTCTCTTCAGAGCTGGCTGGCAAGAAAGTTTAAGTGTGCTAAAGCTGCACCCACAACCATCCCTGCCCCCAGGTACTCTTTCCCAGGGAGATGAGAGTTTTATCTATAAGACCCTGACTGGGGCTGCTCCCTTTCTCTTTCAGAGATGCCCTGACCAGAGAGGAGGAATCTAGAAAGGCAGTCTGGCTACAGTGGCTTTGCCTTCGGCAGCTCTTGAAGATAGAAGGCATGTCTCAGGCAGCAATGAGGCCAGATAGTGGATTCCTGTGCTGCTACTCCCACTATTTTTATTATATAACTACAGGGTATTCCATTATTCAATATAATGCAATCAAACCTTCTGCTAGTAAATGGAAATATCTGGATTTTAAAATAGAGGGTTTTACTCCCAACACCCAGTCTAATAAAGCTAGTAGTTTAAAAATCCAAATATTATAAGGTGAAATGCTCCTTCCTCTTCTGATAATATTCCTCAACTCTGATAGACAATGCTGAGGCCAAGGTCCTTGGCTACCCAATGGTTTGATGAAAAATCACTGACATGAGACAGATTAATTAATTGGAGAAAAGACACACAAATTTATTTAATGTGTATACATGGGAGCCTTCAGAATGAAGACCTAAACTCTTGATGAGGTACAGAAACTTACAGAAAGAATTGGGGGTTGGACAGGCAGAAGAGGTTATGGGAAAGGGAGAAGAGGAATTCTAAATGCAGCAATAAATGATTACTAGGGAGAATGATTGGATCCAAGGAACCAGAAATTAACTTACAAATAGTTCTCTCTGAAATTTAAATGACTGTTGGAGACAGTCATCACCTTGAAAAAAAGGGTTTCTTTGGGTGTAGTTACATTCTTGGTCATCTTTTCTGTAATGGACGGAGAGGGGAACAGGAACAATTGTTCTCCTTGTTGGGTCTGGATCTTAGGCAGATAGAGGAACTTCAGCTTCTAATAGAGGTCAGAGAGACCTTGAAGGTTTCTTCAGTGCAGCCTGTCAAAAATGCCATATTTGGGGATATGGTTTCTGAGCCCCAACAACAGCCTTTGTAGGAGACCAGAACATGCCACCCTAAAATACGCCTTTTTAGCATAAGGGTTATTTTGAGTTGATTATTTTGAGAAATGGCAGACACATAAGAAAATTCGAAAAGGAACCAGAGTTAAAGCTACCCTTTTTGTAAGAGAAATTAACATCTATCCAAAAAAATCTCCATTTGTAAAGTTATCTCTCTGTCTCTCTCTCTTTCTGCCCCACTACCCCCAGCCAAGAAGAGATGTATGATTATAAATCATTTGAGACTCTTATCAATGGAGAAGGCACCCACTTAAATCTCCATAACAAATTTTTATTTACTATGCTTTTCCCATATCCTTCCTTCTATGTTTCAGTGGGAGATAGTATGTAAGCCCAAGTCTAAATCGTCTCTGAGAGTTAGTGATTTCTCTAGATAGCTCCGATGTATATATGAGGTATACATGTTCATAAACGTGTGTTCTTTTCTTGTCAATCTGTCTTTTGTTATAAGGGCCCATTTAACTAACAACCATGAAAGTAAAGAAAAAGATTCTTCTTCCTCTCCTATACTTTAAATAGGGGACATATGACTAAAAATATTCAATTGAAAAGAACTTTTTGGAGTTGATGCTGAATTTCTGTCAGAAAATTTGTGGATACCAAACAAGGGAAAAAAGGGGAAGATAAAATTCTCACTTTCTGGTGCATAAAGCAATGGGTTCATTTGTTAATATGGCTTTTAGTTTCATTACCAAAATTTGAACATTTATGGTACATTAGCTGAGCTATTTCTAAAATTCTTTTGAAAATGAAAAGATTGATGTCAAAAATTGGCTATCTGTGACCTATTTCTAATAAACAAATGGATAAGTGAATATCGGCTGCCTCTGCAATTCCCACTGACTTGAAAACTGCTTACTTTGAACCATTCAGGATAATTCTAGAAAGTTATAACAATTTTTTGGGAACATGCAAATAATGAAACTCTGAGGAAGTGATTACATTACCATAGTTTTACTCTGGAACTTGGCATAATGAAACTGAACATTTTGTCAACAGTTAAAAACATTTGAGATTTGCTGAAGCAATCTAGTGCTAATGTCTTAAGTTGACTTTATAATTGAGACAATATGAGCCCTACTAATGCAGTTATTATGATAGAAAGCTAATCTAAAGAAAGTAGGAACACGATAGACTGCACACGTTCTCAACTAGTTTCAATTTGGTATTTCAGTTTTAACAGTAAATGTCTCAGACTGCTGAATATTTTATTGTTGTATAACCACCAAGGATACCATGCAGACAGGTAAGATATTTTAATCCACCCCCCCGCCCCAACCTCCAGTGAATACAAGACCCGTCAATGTCAGGAGTGGCACAGTGCAGTTGTAAAGTAAAATTTTCTTTAGCATTCCAACAGCAGAAAACATCTCTGGCTGCCAACAGTATCTGCATTTAAATTCTTCAGAATCACAGTTTCTTGTTCTTGCAAAGGACACACATTAGGGCCTGAATGGCCTTTGAAAGTCATCTTATTTGAGTTTGAGTGAGGGCTAAATTACATATCTTTTCCATGCCAGGAAGAAAGAAAGTGAATTAAAGAAGAAAGATAACTGTTTGAAATATGCAATGCCTTTACTAGAAACTAAAGGAATTGCATTCAGTGGAAGCTGAATTTCAGACTAGTAAATGTGTTGGTAATCCTCTCTTTGTTTACTGAAAATGAATCACTTCTCAATTTCTGAAAGGAAACAAAGAAATGTGCCCTGTGTTTGCAAAGGCTATAGACCCTCTAGTTGAGGCCACTTCAAGCTCACTGAGACTGATGGTAAGGTTGAGTCATGCTTTCAAGAATGCATGGCACAGTTTCAAAAACAAAAAACAAAATATGTTCCAAGTCAGCAGCGTTGCTGAGAAAACTGATGATGAGGTTTCTGGAGAATCAACCTTCAGCTCTGTGCCCACAGTTAGGTCACCCATTTATTCCTCAGAGTCAAATGGCAAATGTGTTCATGCTGGTAAAGGTCAGTCCACACATCCAACTCTTACCCTTGGAGAGAAAGCTGGACCATCTTGTATACTTCACATTGGCTTAGGAATGTCAGCTGAACTTGGAAACCTGCCCAGGTTGTGTTTTGCCATGACTGGCAGACTTCTCTGAACCACACTTGTAAAGATTTACCCTTTTTGCACAGGAACACAAACTTTTATGAAAGTTGGTAACACTATATGTTCCCGATTCCTTAGCAAAACTTACTTTCAGTACTATTCTTAAAATACTGAATTGAGAGAAAATGACACAGCCAATGAAAACCAGTACAACTGGTGTCAAAAACTTGAAGGAGCTTCTCTCTAAACATTTAAAAATTAAGGTGTGGGGTGAAAAAGAAACACATCTTAGGTGTTGGGTAGATTTTCTAAGTAATCCATTTTAGTCCACAGGTTCATAAGTCATTTAATAGCAAGAAGAACATTATTTGCCGAAATACTAACAATATCAGAGTTTTTTTTAATACAAATAATCTAAAAACACTTTCCAGAACATCTAATATTTCAAACATGTCAGATATTATTCTGACATAAACCTGTGCTCCTGAATAAATTACTTATACCAGAGATTTTTAACCTCTGGAAAGCTTTTTAAAAATGCAAGCTCCTGAAACCGACTTCACAAAAACTATAACTGAGGATATTATGACAGTGAAAGAAATCAGACCTAACTGACTCCATCTTGCTTTAAGCTGTCCTTGTTTATTCCTGGGTGTCCACCAAACTAATCTTATGAAGGAATTTAGTTTAGTTTGACTCTGAAACAACTGTTAACAGTCCTTTCCCAAAAAGACCCCCTTTTTGCCTGGGGACCAGTCTGCCCTTGTAGGACTAACAAATTAGCTACAAGATTAGACATTACGGTTTAGGGGTCGTGCAGCAAGAGTCTGAAACTCCCCATATTGCTCCTGGGGATAACATCACCATTGTAAAACCCAAGATCAGTGCGCTGGATGGATCAGCTGACACCACTCAGGCTGATAATCTGGCTCAATCAATTCTGTGATCCCACCCAGTAACCGAAGACAGCAAGAAAAATTCACTTCAAGCCCCTATAACTCCTTCTGCAACATAACCAATCAGCACTCTCCACTTCCAGAGCCCCTACCTGCCAAATTATCCTTAAAAACTCCAATCCCCAATGCTCAGAGAGACTGATTTGAGTAATGATAAAACTCTGGTCCCCCCTGCACAGCCGGCTCTGTATGAATTACTCTTTCTCCATTGCAATTCCCCTGTCTTGATAAATCGGCTCTGTCTAGGCAGCGGGCAAGGTGAACCAACCGGGCAGTTACACTCCTAAGCCTTACACCAGATGCACAAAATCAGAATCTCCAAGGGTAGAGCACTTGAATCTTTTTTTTTTTTTAATTCTCCATCATTCTGATCATTGGGAATCATTGGTCATAGATGGAATTTAAAATCCTAGTTTAATTTGTTTTATAGGTTTGATCTTAAATATTTAGATTCTGTTTATGCCCTTAAGTACATCTGGAATAACTAATCCTAAAATGTACATTTTGTATTTTTTAAATAAATAATTATCAAAATTTAAGTTTTGCACTTAAAAAGAAAAATTTTCTCAGGTTTTATTCTACTTTTGATAGAATGTGTAGGTTTTAAAAATTATCATATGATATGATTAATAACACAATTTAAAGGTTCATACATGTCAGTGGTTTTATCACAACTCAGAAATTCCTAGTGATTAGTGCTTTGAGCCTCATTTAGCCTAAGAGTGCTAATTTGGCCCTGTGTGTTATTGAGCTTTATTAACTAACTTGTCACCATGTATTTTATAACTTCACAATTTATTTAGTGTGGTAGGAAAACAGATAAGCAGCAGCAAACAAACTTATTAATGCCAGTATATGTTGTTTTATTTGCTGTTTGCTTTCATTTTTTTATGTGATTTTAGCTTGCACCACCATTAACACAGAAAACCTGAGCCTGTGTTGTACACTAGCTCGTGTTGATTCAGCACAATGAATGAACATCTCCTTTAAGTGGAATATAAATGACCATTTTAGATGGTGGCAATGACTGCTAATTGTTCTGCCTGTCAGTCCTGGCCTCCAGCCTACCCCCAAGATTATATGGGACAGAAACATCTGTCTTCTTTAAGCCACTGCTATCTTGTCTCTGTTACAACCAATACCTAACTAATACACAGCCAATGGTGGTCATTGTGTCCATTTTTAGGATACTCTACATCCTTGTCTGCCATTTTGATATTGATAGCATTTGGGATGATGTAAATTCTGCACACACAAATGTACAAAACATTTACTAAATAGGACAATAGAGCTTGTGCTGCTGTAATATTCATGTTAATGAAGGTATTGTACACCTACAGCAGAGATGAAACTAAACAGCAAGCTCATAATATATAAATGAATCTTGGATTTGGGGATTTAGACATTGAAAGAATTGCAGTCCTTCCCTGGGTTAACAGTATCTGTAATAACTTGTTCTGAATAACATCCCAGGAAAGAGGAAAGGGAATAACTGGATAATCAGAAGCCAAGAACTTTTAATGTGTACATGGACAAATTTATGAATACTTAGCTGAAACCCTCAGTTAAAGGACAGCTCGACTCTGCACATATTGAGCCAATCTTTTACTGGACCATTGGCCCTTGATGGAAATTGTTTCCAGCAAGTCTCATTGGAAAGTATCATTGAGAGCTGTTACAGATCAGCAACGGGCTGTTTTCCGCAGTAAAGGGGAGAATGAGACCATATTCTGCCCTGGGGAATGTTTACGTGGCAGATATAAATCTATGTTAGAGAGAACTTGGCTCCTGCTGAAAGATTTTCTTTCTAAAAATCATTCAGTAGCACAAATGAATGTTCAGTGATTGTTTTGGATAAATGTTCACATGTGAGGTTACCCTAGGAAAAAGGACTAATCTCTCCTTTTACCTGCTTTATTCTTCTTTTATCTTGTATGCCAGCCTTAAAGCTGAATCTTTAAAATTTTGATTTACTATATGATTTTCTTCGTTTTACCATGTTTGTGTTTGTTTTTTGTCACTAATGTCTTTTATGTAGTTTCTAAGGCAATACATATTTTTGTAATGAATGTTTTTAAAACACCTCTTCTATTTTCCATTAGAGTTAACCACAGAACAACTTCTCATTATTTGTCTAGCAAACATGTTTTATTGTGGATTGTTTGTGCTTTTGCATTTTAAGCTGCTTCTTTACACAATCAAGCTTACAAAACACCCTGTTTTATAAAATGTGAGAAATAAAATACCAAGTATTGGAAAGGTCCACTCCTGGTCTAATGCTCTATAGATCAGCACATCTCAGTGGCTCTTCCCCACATATGCTGGCAAGATTCACTAGAGAAACTCAAGCATTTAGTCAATGAGCCAGTAAATGAAACGCTCCCTTAAAAATGTCCAGATTACTTAGATAACCTAGAATTTTGCCATATAAAAGCACCTTGTCTGCTTAAAGGATCATCCTCCATCAGGTGTAAGAACATCTCTTTACTGTGGAGTCACTCGTACCTAGTCTAGTGCCTGGGACTGAGCAAATGTTCACAAAATATTTGCTAAATGCTGCTCACTGCAAACAAATTGCATGTGAAAAATGGTGGAGGTTTTTTTTTTTCTTAAAGAAGACACAAGTAAAATCTTCTTAAGTAGTTTACTTTAATATTTCATCATTTCCGTAAACTCATTCTTAACTTTAATCATTTCTATTTCCTCCTATTGATGCAGGATATTTTCTTGACCCCTTCATGGGACTTGCAACAGGATGCCCATTTACTCAGCCTGCCACACTCAACCCCTCGCAGGAGAGAGTGAACAAGTGTAGGAACCAGCCAGTCGCTTTGGCACCAGCAAGAGAAAACCAGTCGCTCAAGTCTGCCGTGCTTCACCCGTCACAGGAGGGAGCACATAGGCAAGTGAGCGCAGGAACCAACCAGCTGCTTTAGTGCCAGCAGGAGCAAACCTGATGCAGGCCCCACAGCAGCATCCAGGTGAGGGTGCCTGCAACCCCAAGGCCCCAGAGGGTGTGTTACTATGCTCTCTTAGCTCCACCACCCATGGACAGCAGTGCGTTATCAGCTCAGTGGGCCCTTTGCATTGTCGCATGAAGCAGCTATCCTCTGCCAGTGAGGGCAAAGGGCCAGTGTGACAGCCTTTTTGGGTACCTACACTTGGTGGGTTCCATATTCTTGCCTGGTGCCCAAGAAGAATGTGGTCACATGGATGAATTGAAGGATGGTGAATGCAGCTCTCAGCAGAGAGGGAAGCTGGAAAGGGGACAGGAAGGGCAGGTCACTTTCCCCTGAAGTCAAGTTGCCTCTTCCTAATGTCCAACCACTTTTTCTCTCTACAAGCTGAATCTGGGGTCATTATAGGCAGAGGCTCATGGGCAGGTGGGTCATAGGTAGTTTTGGCAAAGTCAGCACTTGATTGGTAAAAAGGCATTATTCAGAAAGATCCAATCAGGAAAGAGCAGGCACGCAGGGATAGAAGTTCTCACTTTGGGCTGCAGGTTTAAGGCTTTTTGGCTTGAAGATGGGCTTTTGCCAGAGACCCACCCTTGTCTGCCTAGAGTTTCTCTGCCTCCTGCCTCTATTACTATCAGTCCTTCTATTTTACCTATACATATATTAGCCTCTTTCTTCTTCTATCATATTATTTTTAACATCTTATGGCATCAGAAATTTTTATATTTGTTTTTCGTATTTGTCATACTGAGAATAGCAACCAAATCCATGAGTTAGTATACTGTTGATCACTCATCATCTTTTCCATCACACTCTCTCTTTGAAGTATAGTAACATGTTTTAATTCAATAAAAAGCTGTCTTCCTTTAGTTTTCAGCCTTGTTTTCTTATTGCAGAAGTATGTTTTTAAAATGTTAATTATAGTAAAGTCATCAGAATGCATAAAAAAGTTTTGCACTGCAGAAAAATTGACCACAAATTCTTTTAGCTGCCACAATTATTTTAACATGCAACATTTACAATATCCCCCAGGTTTTAACTCACCAGATATTTTAAATACAAAATAAAGATGCCTTAGTGCAAATACCTTTAACGATGTTACATTGTTCAGTGAAAAATTGAAATCCTTCAGGTTGGCATCTACAACTTACCATCATATGATCCTGATGTTCCTCTCTAACTAAATCCAAGTACCCATGTTACAGCAAATATGGACTATTCCTTATTTTTCAAACATACATTTCACTTTCTCATCTTTGTTCTCTTCTTCCTACCTGGTGCAACCTCTTCTGTCCCACTTCTACCTGCCATTATTTTCACTCCCTTTTAGTTCCATTTTAATTGTCCCCTCTTCCACATGGGCTTTCTTGATTCTACCAACTGGCTCAAGAATCTCCCCTGCCAGTGAACAAGCATAATGTATAATTGTTTCTCTTACAGCTCTAACATTGCCTTTATTGATATTTCTTGCTTTGATATCCTCTTACATAATGATAAATAAAGAAGAAAAGACTGATTATTTTTCTTATCATTATAGTCCTAGCCAAACCAACACAATACCTTGAACACTGTAGGTCTTCAATAAGTATTCAGTGAGTGTATTAGTTTCCTGGGGATGCTGTAACCAAAAAAAAAAAAAAAAAAACAAAAACTCAGGGCTTAAAACAACACAAATTTGTTCTCTTTGATAGTTTAGGAGGCCAGAAGTCTGAAATCGCTTTCACTAAGCTAAAGTCAAGGTGCTGGCAGGGCTGCACTTCTCACTGGAGACCTGTGAGAAAAATCCATTTCCTTGACTTTTCAATGTCTAGAGCTGCATTCCTTGGCTCATGGCCACTTCTTCCATCTTTATCATCAGCAAGTTACATCTTCAAAACGCTTTCGGCACCTATCTCATCACCTTCTCCTCCATATCAAATCTGCCACTGCCTCCCTCTTAAAAGGACATGTGATTACTTTAGGGCCCACATGGATAATCTAGGATAGTTTCCCTATTCCAATATCCTTAATTTAATCACATATTTTGCCATGTAAGGTAATATTCACACTGTTGCCATTACTTTTAGGTTCTGGGGTTTTGGCCATGGGTATCTTTGGGAACCATTATTTAGCCTACCATGGCAAGTTTAATGTAACAGCCTTCACTGGTGCTGTCAATCATTTTTGTCCCTAGATGCGATGGAGTAATAAGGTTCTGAAAAGTTTACAAAGTGCTTTTATATTTAATCATCCTGACAGCTCATTGAGTTCAGTATTGTTATTATCTTTTTTTTTTTTAACATTTGTTTAGAGATAGGGTGTTGCTCTGTTGCCCTGGCATGATCATAGCTTACTGCAGCCTTGAATTCCTGGGCTCAAGTGATCCTCCTGCCTCAGCCTCCAAAGCGGCTATAACTACAGGCACATGCCACCACACCCAGCTGTTTTTTAATTCGTTGTAAGATACAGGATCTCACTATGTTGCCCAGGCTGACTTCGAACTCCTGCTCTCAAGCTGTTCTCCCTCCTCAGCCTCTGGAGTTACTGGGATCACAGGTATAAGCAAAAGTGCCTGATTTATCTATGTCTTAAACCACAGAGAGGTCCTGTCCAAAGCTGCAGAGCTGCTCTGTGAGCAAGCTGGGTTAGGCTGACTTTTTCCCTGGGATTCCCAGAACCACCAGCCTTTGATTCCTTCCTGGGCATCTTTCCCACATCCAAAGTACCCACTCTGTTAAAACTTTTAAAGCCACATTTATTAAAGACTTTTAAAATATAACTAACTGATGTAACATTCAAAATATTCATGCATGCTGAGTCTTCATCTAACAAGAAGTTTCCCCACTGACAGCATCTGATGTCCTCAGAGGGAGCAATTTTACCCTAACAGCCTCAGTTTCAGCCTTTCTGACCCTGCTGAGTCCTCTGCTCCAGGGAACCCACTGGGTCTGCCTTCTATCTCACCTAGCCTTGTTAGAGAGTTCATTTTCAGAACTTAAAAAAGCTGTTTCTTAGAAGGAAATGACTACCTTTCAGTAAGAACTCTCTACTAATCTGTTAGGAAAATGGTTGCATCTGTCTCTCTTCACTTTTATAAGTTTGAGTTTTCCTGATGGTCAGACGCCTTAGGCACAGCACACTGCACATTCTGGCTGCTTCCTGGGTGTCTAGCATCTTCTCACATGGAACTGTGTCTTAGCACAGTTTGCACAGGCATGCCCTCTAATTGGAACACTTACTCTCACCCCTCCTGTGTCTCTCTGACAACACCTTCTCTTCCTCCAGCGTTTAGCTCCATCCACCTCCTCTTTACAACTTCCCCCAAGCAGAGCTGACCCTGCTTTATTTTGTCCCCCAGCATATCTGGGACCATTTTGCCTACATAGTACAGTATTTATCAATGGAATGGCATCATTGTTTGTCTCCTCAGATAGGAATTTCCAAAGGACAAATATTTTGTATAATTCTTACATAATCTCCCTGAGTCTTAATTTCCTTATTAAAAAAATAGCATTGATAATAATTCCTGTCCCTTAGGGTTATTAGGAGTAAATGGATAAATATATGCAAAACAGACCAGTTCCTGGCACATGGAAGTGATCAATAAGTGCTAGCTGTCATTATTCATGACATTTATCATGCTCTGACATCATTTTAATACATTTGCTTATGGTCTCTCAACCTGCCTAGAATGTAAGCTCCATAATGGCAGATATTTTTGCCTGTTTTGTTCACTAGTGTATTTGCCGGAGCCTGTGGACTCTATTATATGCCTGGTACACAGCAGGCATTCAACAAAAATTTGGTGAACAAATACATAAATCTTTGTTAAAAACTTAAGCATCTAACATTATGCCTGTTATGTAGTAGGGACACAAGTTTTGTTTTGTTTTTTTAAGTAGATTTTTCTCTTTGATATCATTTTTACCTACCTGGTGCTAAAACTGCACAGCACAATTGCTTTTCCAATGAAGTATTATCCTGAATTTAGACAAAAGATGTATCATCTTCTTAACTAAAAGTTCCCTTCTACTAATTCACTTTGGTTCAATGTTTCCTCATGTCCTCTATTTTCTGTCCAGTTGCAAAGGGTTTGGGCATATTTTCACTAGATGTTAAAGAAATCTTTTAAAGCATAAGTCAGGATACTGTGAAAGATATATAGAATCTCAGGACCCCAACTCACTATGCCAAAGGGAAAGTTAAGCTTGGAAATTGTCACCCATACTGTTTTCCTTTTACTCCCAGATAGCTGTAATTTCGTAACCCATGTCATAGCCCTGCTTTCCCTACTCCCTCTTTTCACATATAAAATGTAGTTTTACTGAGGTTAATCAGAGTCTCACAAGAATGTAACCATCTCCCTCACTGACTACCCTCCTTCCATTCCCCCTCACCCGCCCCCTCCACACCCGGCCCCACACACACTCTGCTTGCTCTTTCTTTAAATACCAAAGTTCACAAAATCCCCTTCGGAAAAAGCATAGATGACAGATGCTCCTGTGATTCATGTTTTTCCCCTGGTGAGTCCTCAACCTTGGCTAAGTAAACCTCTAATCAATTGAGACCTGACTCAGTCACTTTTTGGTTTACAACGCCTATTTAAATTTAAATTAACTGAGACTAAATAAAATTAAACATTCTGTTCCTCAGTCACACTAGCCACACCTAAAGTGCTCAATAGCCACATGTGGCTAGTGGCTACCATACTAGACAGTGCATATATAGAACATTCCCATCATTATAGAAAGTTTTATCAGATAGGCCTGGTCTACCAAGTTATGCTTCAGGAACAAACACCACCAAAATCTCAGAGGTTTAATGCAAAATTCATTTCTGTGTACTCAAAGTTCACAGCAGGTCAGGATGACTCTAAGGTTCTACCTTCCATGTGCTAGCTCAGAATTATAGGCCATTTTGTTTTTGTGGCCCTTCTATATCCACATATATTTCCATGAGTGCAGTGGCAGGGAAGAAAACAGATAAACATGAACCAGTTCTTCTGTGCTTCCACCTGGAAATGACAGCCGTGACTAACTTCGAGGGTCTAGGAAGCCCAGAGCTCTTTGAACACCAAAATAGAAAGAAATTAGTAGTATCTGCCACATTCAGCATGACTAAGTTTGTGTTCAAACAGCCTCCTTTAGAAACTGGTTATTTTAGAAGAATTTGACTGGAATGGCATGCTTTCCTTTAAGGAGTCGAACCTGACTTACAGAGCCAATAAAAGCCCTTGGGAAAACTGGCTTTATACCCTACCTACACAGTGTAGGGTCCAGCCCTACAGGGTCCTTTGAGCCCCTCTTTGCTGGTGTGGAAACAAGAAACTGCAGAAATAAAAGACACAAGACACAGAGATAGAGAAAAGAGAGTTTGGACCCAGGGGTCCACTACCAACCAAAGCGCAGAGTCCAGGAGTGGCCCCAAGTGTCTGCACACTCTGACTTTTATTGAGTACAAAGCTGGGGGCAGGGTAGGTAGGGCGTGGCATTGGTGGTCAGTGATAGGGTCAAGCACATCACGTGTCATATAGGTAGGGGCCCAAGACTTTCTAGTAGCCAAGATGGGATAAGGAGCATAATGCATCAGCACTTTTCCATACTTGTCAAGAAAGAACAAAGACATTAAGATTTACATTACTTTTACTGATTATCTCTTCTAAGAAAAAAGGAACCAGGTGCAGAAGTGGAACATGAGAGTGGACATGGAATGTGACCACTGAAGCACAGCACCACATAGAGACAATTAAGCCCCCTGGATATCTGCAGGCCTACCTGATAGCAGTAAGGCCTACACAAGAGCTTGGGGGAGCAGAGTTTTCTCTTAACTCCCCCAAGGAAGGAGGCATCTCGGCCATCTTGGATGTGCCCTTCCCTAGCTGGCTAAACAGTAGGTGCTTTCCCAGTGCTGGCGCTGCCGCACAGCTGAAGCGTCCTCCAGCAGCCCTTGCACAGGCATGACAGAAGGCTTAAAGCATCTTGCCTTAGGGTCATTTCTTTCACAATGTCACCCCAGGTTCACACTTCCGACCTGAGAGACATTAGTAAAAGAATTAGGATCACCTATGAATAACTAAGATCGCCTATGAATAACTAGTAACTACTACGGTTTATATTTCTGTTACTTTCTTCTTCATTATTTACACAGAAATACGCTGAGGCTTCTGGCTCCTGCCTTGGCACTTATGGGATCTCCCCTCTACAACACAGTCCTTGTTCAGGATTACTGATAGGTGGTAAGTAAAGAATGTTACTTTCTGATAGGCCCAGGAGCCTCACGTAACCTTGGGATCTCAAGAGAAAAGGAATTTTCTCAGTTCATAGGTATTTAAGGGTACAAACTTACGGCTGAGCTTGGCTTTAAAAAAGTTTTATCTGAGATTCCTTATAGAACAAAGTTCCATCAAAGCCAATTTTAAAAGCCTATGTAAAAACATAATTATTCTTGTTGTGCTTTATACAAATAATCAAGCCAAGTATAATAAAGCAAATTGGTCTTACCATGATTTGTCTTCAGTAAAAATGGGAAACTGCAGGGAGAAGAAAATTACATTTCAAGAACTATGGTACACTTGCTATTAGATTCTGGTCTCATTTTAAGCTTTTTTAGGCTTTTCTCCTGCAATTTAGACTCACCCTGCTTATGCCTGTAAACCAACCAGTGATCTCTGGCTGCAGCTCAGAAGAAACAAGAGGGATGGGTAATGTAAAAAAATCTGGATCAATACTCTAATTCTGGGCACATATTGGAATCAGCTAGCAACCCCTTATCAGCTTGGGTCCAACAGTTGCCCACTTCGTGGAAAGCCTTCTAATTTGGTTTATTTGGAGGTAATTTTGTTTATTTTGCTTTACTCTTATGAAATACATTTGCAATTGTATTTGTGTAGAAATGCAGGATAAGCTTACTGAATGTTTTCTTAAATTGAACACTTATTAATCTTCCAGATATTACCTTTTGTCAGAGTTATGAATGGCCCTTACCATACTGATGCTTTCTGACTGAGTTTGTCTCTATCCTTAATACAAAGAACCCTAATAGATAGGCAGGAACATCATCACTCCTATTCAGCCTGAAGAAGTTACAGAAGATGGATCTTCATCCTCCTGCAACCCTTAGTGTTAAGGGTTCTCTTATAAAAGGGAGTGGGGAGCATGTCAGAGGTGTTTGAACCAGAACAACTCCATCTTGAATAGGGGCTGGGTAAAACAAGGCTGAGACCTGAAGGGCTGCATTCCCAGTAGTTTCCATATTCTAAGTCACAGGATGAGACAGGAGGTCAGCACAAGATAAAGGTCATAAAGAACTTGCTGATGAAGCAGTTTGCAGTAAAAAAGCCAGCCAAAACCTACCAAAACCAAGATGCCAATGAGAGTGACCTCTGGTCGTCCTCACTCCTCATTTTGCAATAATTATAATGCATTAGCATGCTAAAAGACACTCCCACCAGTGCTGTGACAGATTACAGATGCATGGCAATAACAGGAAGTTACCCTATATGGTCAAAAACTGGGAGGAACCCTCAGTTCAGGGAATGCCCACCCCTTTCCTGAAAAACTCATGAAAAATCCACCCCTTGTTTGGCATATAATCAAGAAGTGAGAAAAAATATCCTTAGTCAAACAGCCCAAGCTGCTACTCTGGCTATGAAGTAGCCATTCTTTTATTTCTTTACTTTCTTAATAATCTTGCTTTCACTTTATGGGGGGAAAAAAGCTACCTCCTTGTATGTACCTTCCCATAATGAAGACTGTGGCATACTCACTGTCATTCTAGGAACACAGTAGAGACTGTCATAAATGCTACTTCTCTACCTCTTTCTCTTTGCAATCATTTTTTAATCTGATGTCTCAGGTTTTGACCTCAACATGATTTAACCCATTTTCTACAATACCTCAGAATGACCAAATCATTTTCCTGCTCAAATCCTTCCATAGTTCCTTACTGAATACAGATTAAAATATAGTCTCTTGGGTGAGGACGATAGCTCACATCTGTAACCCCAGCACTGTGGGAGGCTGAGGTGGGAGGACTGCTTGAACCCAGGAGTTTGAGACCAGCCTAGGCAACACAGTGAGAACCCAACTCTACTCTAAAAAAATTTTTTTTTAATTTTTTTAATTTTAAGAAATGCAATCTCTTTAACATGATCTTCAGTGTCTCCCAGAATCTAGCCCACCTGCTCTCCCAAATTTATCTCCCATCATGCCCTGTACTCCAGCATTACTGCATATATGGCTGTTTCACTCCCTGGTCTTTTGCATAATTCCTTAACCTTATGCTCTTACTCTCTCTAACTGAATGTCCTCTCTCTCCTTCCCTATCCATCATAGTTCTCTTAGCCTTTTAAATGCCACCTTCTGTGATTTCTTCAGTTAAAATTAACCTTCATCCCATATTCTCCCATAACTTGTATCTTACTCTGGTTATGTATCTCTTATAACCAACCTCAGGAAAAGGAGGTAGTCTTATTCATCTTGATTGTCTTACCAAAAGCTAGGAACAGACCATAGTCAGTGCTTAGCAAATGTTTGATGAATTTAATAAAACTTTCCCTGAGAAAACTTTCCTCAGAAATATTCCACCCAAACTACTATCATCTTGAAGAAAAAACTATATTCGCAGATTAGAAATGCAATTTTTTTTTCAATAAGCAACCAAGTAGATTTGGGGTGAAAATATAAGGAGTGGATGAATACCTTAAAATTCAAAAGAAATTACTCAGTGTTTTACTCCTAAGAAAAGTAAACATTTACCTAGCATTGAATCAGCATTTTCTAAGACTTTAGAGAAATGAAAGATTATATTTTAAATATTTTTAATAGAAATCAGGAAAATTAATGCATATTTTAAAATAGCCCACAATAACTTCCTGTGCCTTGAAATATATGTATATGCTTTAATGTGATAAGAGAACATAATTGTGAATTACCTCTAAAATTTCAATATCATTAAGAAGGCATTGAAAAGAGATAGCAAAGACTTAAACTAGAAAAAGGAAGCATAAGGAAAGATGTGATTTAATTTGTTAAATTATACAGAATAGGAGGAAATAATTGCTGAAATAATAGAAAATGGAAAAAGGAAAGAAATTATCTCAAAACATCTGGAGATAATGATAACGATTTCCAAATAGGATGAAAACCTAGAAGAAATATTATCTCAATGATAGTCTACATAAAAGGAAAAATGCTGGGAGGTTTTTCATAGTCACCTAAGAGATTATCTGTACAATAAAAGGTGGATAACAAACTGATAAAGATGTAACAGGCTATTTCTTAAAAAATGTTCTCTAGAGTCTCTGTAGGAGAAAAGATATTACAGATGATTTTTTAAATTTGAGTTTTTAAAAGTTTAGCTCTATTAAAAAGCCCTTCCTCATTTTCAGAGGGTCACAGGAACATATAATCACTCTTTCAATACCCCTTTCAGAGTAAAGCAGCTGCTTTCCTTAAGGCTGGCCCAGATCATCAAAACATCATGGTGGATGAGCTCTTTCCTAGATGTCAAGGAAAAAACATCAACCCTCTCTGATGAGCCAATCATAAAGATGGTAAAGACTCTATTTGTGCCCAGATGGCTGGCAGCATTCTTTAGCCCTTACCTTTGATTCTGTTGTGGTGCCCATGCTAAATAGATCAGCTCAATTAATGTAGTATGCCCTGGGATCAGAGCTACTGGTGTAATCTCCATCCAGGGAAGCGAGCTGTGCTCAGAGAAAAACGGTGCTATATCCACAAGAGGTTGCTCTGTGGTGGTCATCTGGCTCACAGATTAATGTCATTAGTTAAAAAATCTGAGTCAAGATCCCCGAATCTTGAGGGTAGGAGAGATAGTGTCTAAATTCCTTTTCAAAATGTATCGAGGACTCCAGTGAATGAGTTTTCACCCAGCCTAGAGGGCAAACCAAATGAGTGAGTCCCAATTTGCTCTAAGATTTAAATATGTTGTAGGACATGAAAAATGAGAGTCTCTGAGAAAATACAAAGAATGCAGGATCCATTCTAGGAGAGTAGCAAGGCCTTAAAATGTCCAACTCTTTAAGGACTAGAATAGATGCCTCAGAAGTGGGCCTGTTTGGGAATGACTCATGCTGTACCACATGAGACAGTAAGAATCTGCTCTATGCTCCTGTGGGACACTGACCCAGATTCTGCCATCTGACTTTTTCTGACCTCAGTCTGATTACCAAGCCAGAGCTGGTCTGGAACACACATCTTTTCTTGGTATCGGATGCCTCAAACCATTGTATGACTAGTCCTCCTGACCTATTCTTGCTTTGGCCTTACCCAACGCTTTGTCCCAGTCTTCACCTATCTCTTAGGCTCCAGGATACCACGTTCTCTATCAGCCCTAGCAAGTTGGTTCACACCTCCTGCAGAAATTTGCAGAAACCACAGAAACGAAATGGCCCTTTACTCCAACTGACTCAACAGTATAGCAGAAAGACACCCAAGCTGTTCCCTGGGCAACACAGAGAGAGACAACCATCACATTGTTTGCAACATGTCTCTCACCTTGCCATGACTTGAACACAGCAAGCACTCGCCTACCCTGATATCTTCCATCATGATGTCTCCTCAATAAAGGAAGTCTTTCCATCCACTTCCCCCTCAGTGCCCATCTCCACCTTTATTCCTACCACTCATTAAGCCAGTACTAGGGCATGTGGGGTTCATTTATTCCCTAACAGAGACAGAGTCATTGGGGATTTCCAAATTGGTTGAGATTATAAACTTGAAGTCAGGTAAAATTCCAATTCCCCCACCTTCTAGCCATAGTAACATATTCATAATCTGATATTCATTTTTATTTTAAATCTCCAAAAGACTATTATAACTAATCTCATAGGTTTGGCATGAAGATTATATCAGATGATGTGTACAGTGTACCCAATACAATACCCAGCTCATAGCAAGCATTTAATAAAGTAAAATATTGTCCCAAGTCTAGACCATACAACAGAGACACTATCTATCATGTTCCTCATTGTGTCCCCAAAACTTAACACAGTGTCTGGTATATAGTGGGCACTAAATAATTATTTGATGAATGAATCAATTAAATAGTAATGAAATGCATAGTTGTATTCAACATTCTTCCTCTCCCACCTGTTCCCATATAATAAGAAAAAGAGTAAAGTCAAGGTCCATTAGACATAATATCACTATTTAATAGACCTAGAATAGGCAGCTATAATTTAAACAAAACTAGTTCTCAGGGGGACAAACAATTAGGTTTAAATAGAGAAAGGGGCAATGTTCAAGGCATACTGTGAACACATGGACAGACTGTGCCAGCTGGCCTGCATAATGCACTCTCACTCTCCCTATACCTCCTGAGCAAAGGCTTCCAAGGTCAGCAGACAAATCTCTGCACAGTCATGTCCTGAAGGAATGCTCTAGGACTCCAATGCCCAAGATGGATCCTCTGCCATTTTTCTCCCTCATCCCTGAAGGTATTTGTGGCAGTTAAGAATTAGGTTTGTCTGCAAGTAACAGAGATCTGTTTTCCATGATTTAGACACGTAAGTTTATCGCTATCAATTACAAAGTCTGAGGATAGCAGCTGCTGTCAGTAGTGCAGCAGCTCAGAGATTTCAGGGACACTATCTTTGTGTGGGGTTTCATTCATTATCCCCAGCATCCAAACATCATGTCCACATTCTAGGCATAAAGAAGGAGAGAACGGAAAAGCCAAAAAGCACAGCATCTATAGCAGAAAACAAGTGTTTTCAGAAACCCCACACTAGTTTATGCATCATTGGCCAAAATTTTATCACATTATCTCCCCTAAGTCAAAAGAGATTTGAAAATGTAGGTTGTTGTTTTTTTTCAGCTGGGCATATTGATGCCTTCAAAAAACTCAGTAAGTAAAGCAGGATGGGCAATGGATACAGGGTAAGCAACCAGCACACTCTGCGCTAGCACTATACATGTCCTGAGACTGGAATGAATGACAGCCAGGGTTTCTTACTGAAATCTTCATTCTTAATCACTCCCTCTACCAAGCTATTTCAAAACTATCAAGTCTTTCAATGGCTGCCTAAAGTTCAATTAGCTTTCATCCCCTTGAGTTAGAGAGCTATACCTGCTGCTAGGTCAGTGACAGCTATTTACCTTGGAGAAAGATGCTTTTGATATAACAGTAGGGTTAGTCCCATCTCCGGTCAAGAAAAGCTGCTTCTCTCCCCTCATAAAAAGGCATCTCCAAATCAATAGAACAAACTGTGTCAGTATATTTTTCATTGCCTTACATATCAAGAAGGCAAAAGCGCTTTGCCCTTCTGCACAGTGAAATCCATATAAGGAAGCTTCACCACATCCTCATTGCTTTCCAGCCATTTAAAGATTCTCCTACGTATAGAAGGGGAACAACAGACACTGGGGCCTTTCACAGGGCAGAGGGTGAGAGGAGGGAGAAGATCAGGAAAAATAACTAATAAATACTAGGCTTAATATTTGGGCAATGAAATAATCTGTACAACAAACCCCTATGATACAAGTTCACTTATGTAACAAACCTGCACACGTACTCCTGAACTTAAAAGTTTAAATAATAACAGGTATTATTATTTAATATATGTATTTAATATTAAATTTAATATATTTATTTAACATTAAATGATATATTATTATTTAAATTTTTATATATTACTATTTAAATTATATATAATATATATTACATATATATTATATATAAATTATGTATTACATATACTTAAATTATATATATATTATTTATTTATATATATTATTATTTAAACACTCATGGCTATGAAAAGAAAATATTTCACAGAGCACCAATATCCCCAGGTGAGTTTGGAAATATATCTAGAGCAGCCTAATATCACAAGAACAAAACAGCCAAAACATGGGTCTCAATACATTTCTTGCAGTGGGAAACCAAAATATAACCCCTACTAAGCATCCCAGTTCTCTGGAAAGTTAGACAATGACTCCACTCAATGAAATTTCACCCAAGACACTCAATGAAAATTTCCAAACCCATAGCTTATGAGCCCTTAACTCCTCCAAAGCACAATTACTCCTTTCATATATCATACAAGTACAAAACCACACTCTCAGTTCACACATTCACACACCCTATCATTCTAAAATTTAAACTGATTCTTAAGAGCAGTGGAGATGGTGACTTTATATACACTAACGTGAATACGGCCTAGAGGCCTCGAGCCTTGTTCCCAGCTGTGTCCCTGGAAGGGACCGTTGGGAAGTGGGTAATGAGAAAAATATCACAGACCAGGAAAACAAACATTGAATGCCTATCTCGTCCGGCTGAGTTCTAGAGGAAGAGTAGAAGAGTTCAATGAAGAAAACCGGACCTTTTGGGACCTGCTTCCACTTACCTCTCTGGCTGCCTCTCCTGAACTCCCCACTTCCGGCTCTGCATTCAGTGTGCTTATCGAGCGTGCTCCCTCTAGCCTCTACCTTTACGCATGCTCCTCCCCTACCTGGAACACGCCCCCACTTCATTCCTGCCCTCTGATTGGCTAACTCCTACGTGTTCCTTAAAATACAATTCGGACATCACTTCCAGGTTAAAGATCTCACCTTTATGCTTCCGTCCATTTCCCTCATCAAGCACTTGCCATATATACAGCTATAATACAACTCGCAATTGCTTGTTGGTAAAATCCTTCCTCTCGACCCCACAGTAAATTGCAAGAGGGCCCCAGCTGAGTCAGCCTTGTCCACAGGTGCATCCTCCATGCCTGTGACTGTGGCTGCTACATAGTAGGCACTCATTAGAAGTTTACTGAATCAATGAGTGTCTAAAAGCAGGAGCAGGTATAGACAGGTGGTCTCATGTTCTCTCTCAGAGCTGGCTGGCCAGAATTTTCTCCCAGTCAAATACCTGGATTCACCCTGATACTAAGAACATGTAGATGAAGGGAATAAAATGTGGGTAATTCATGGTATAGCGCCACAACCAGGGAAACAATTCATTAATATCTTAACGGGTGAAAGGTCAGAAGCATCGTATTTATGCTAGCGATCTATGTATCTGTGTGAATTTCTTTGTAGATTTAAGGGAAGGATTGTTGGTCATTTCTTTCGTTTACAAGTATTTCTATATTATTTTCATCTGATAAGTTACGGCTGGTTTTGTTTAAGGCAATTTTAAACATTTTGTATAAATTCACCACAACCGTGACTTTAAAGAGGAATAAGCATACCAATATAATTGTGGTCCAAGAGAAATCATGACAGCCTTTCGTCATTAAAATAGAAATACATAGTATCACGTAGGGAGAATCTTAAGCCACAGGAAGAAAAAAATGGGGATAAAAGCATAAAATGAATTGTTTTGCTTTCGATTTGAGGCTGTCTCCCCACAGGCAGAACAAGTCTGGCTGAATCAAACTCTGTGTTCCAGGGTATTAGCTTTCTTATCCGAATCAGGCTGTAGGTAATTTGGGGACATTTTTCTCTCTCCTTCAAATAACACTACTAACAGCACCAGTGAATGTTAATGTCACCCTCACTAGCCTGCCATAGCACTAGATCTAAAACTCTCTTAAAACAGTTACCACACCACTTGGCTTTGAAGATATAATAAGCATATGTATCTGTCACTTCCACCAGTTGTGAACTCCTAGAGGGGAAAGAGAGACTACTTCCCTTGTGTCCTACATTCAGTGCATGGTACACGTAGGTCTCCTGATATTTCTCTGGAGGTGGGGCATGTCAAAGAGAATTGGAATTTTGAACATTTAATTGGGCTCACTAAATATTTTTGACTTTTTGATATTTAATTTCATGAACAGAATTCAATTCTAATAATTATGCTTTTGATTATTTTCCCCCAAAATCTTATGACTGTTTGGACACTGTGTAGCTTGAGTATTTTTAAATAGTTATTAAATTGCTTCAAAATTCCATTAACTTTTTCCTTTTGTCTAGTGTGCTTATTCTTTTAATCCATGAAATTTGGCTAATGGAAATTGATTTCTTTCTCCAAAGTGTCATTTTCTTGCCACATCTAGCCCACATCCTATGTTACTAAGCTCAAAGGTTTTTTTATGCAATCATTTCTGGTGTTAAGTTTGTAAATGATGCTTATATTTCTTATATGTGAAGAATATTGCTTTTTTATCTTTCCAAGAGTATTTAATCTATAATATTTTGGTTTATTTCAACGGGATTTTCACTTTTTTCAGGAGAAAACTAAATCAGATCATTACCATCTCATTCAACAAATATTTAAATGTTCCAGATCTTTAAAGGTGATTGTTGCTATTGCCATTTACTGCAGTGATTTAGGAACTATTCACTGTGTAAAATTGGCCTTAGTACCGCACTTTGGGAAGGAAGATACCTTGCGTATGCTTGTCTTTGGTAACTCTTACCTGCAATTAACTAGCTGTGTGACCTTGGGCAAATCACTGGACCTCTCTGAGCTTTAGTTTCCATATCTGTACCTAAGTCACAGTATTGTTGGAATAACTGCATAACAAACTGTTTGAGAAAATTTCAGGAAAGATGCCCACTGCATAACAGGGGGTTAAATAAGAGTTTATCTGACCTTATCATCTTTCTAGAGTAGCTCCTTTCTTTTTATTTCTATTCTATACCCTAAGGGTCTTATTGTCAGACTACTTAATGATACTTTAATAGGGTCCTTTTAATGGGAAACTCTGAAAGTCTGAAAAAAAATTAATTTTCAAAAGACATGAATTTTGGGCATCAGGAATGGTAAGAGGGGAGAATTCAGAGGCCAGAGGTACCTCCTGGACCCATCAAACTACATTGTATTGGGCTATGCCTTCTGCCCTCATCTAGGGGCCTGTCCTCTGAGCTCATTCTTAAAATCAGGCAAAAAGAGAACAAAAAGATTGGTTATCAGGATATTTGATAGTAGATGAGTCACTTGGGAAACAGTGCAACTTCCCTCTGAATTTTGGCCACAAGATTCCATACCACTCCAATGAGGAGAAAAGAGAGCAAGATTTTTAAAAAGTCTTTAAAAATTAAAGATATTATGGATTCCCAGAAGCAGGTTTCTACTGGCTATCAGCACATTACTCTTTTTGGGGTCCTATTATCTTTAAATCTTTAACATGGAGTACTTTGAAATTCAATGACAAAATAAAATGATGGGTGTGGTCAGGTGTATCTTACAGCTTTTCAATTCTCTTGTAATGTGGGGATTTTCTACGAGGATTTTTAAATCCTTCTTACTTTTATTAAGTGTCAGTTCTGCTGCTCAGCAGTAATTAAACTGAAAGAAAAATGTCAAGAATGATAAATTACTATTACAGGTTTATTCTTTTTTTTTTTTTTCCAGAAACTAGTCAGCCCTGTATCATGAGATTCAAAAATATTAACTTTGAGGATATTGAAGAAAAAAGGCTTGCTACTATGTTATTTTCAATAAATTATGTCTCAAATTCATGTAAATTTTAGTGTTTAGGATTTAAATATAATCCATGGTGTCTGGATACCCCCAGGTTTATTCAATTTCATTTAGAACTACTTGACCCTGCAGAAGTAAGCCACCATAGCTGAAACAGGCATACATGGCCAAGTTTGTTATTTGACTAAGAGATGATAACTTTATATTTCAATATTTAACACAGAGAATGAGGTATGGGTTAGTGAATAATTTTTCTGAATCAAGTCAATCATCATTAAAGTTTTTAAGAGACAATTTTTCAAGTGTCTCTGGTATTTTCATTGAATCCAAATAGAGCCTTAGGGATCATGAGTAAGAGCATTAAAAGCCAATTACTTTTCTAAGCATTATATTCCAGACTGTAAGTCTCCTTATTTAAGATAATTACATTTCCAGCTTATTTCTCAAACAAACAGAAGTTAAGATAATAAGCAGGATGGAAGTATAGAGCAATTTAAAGAACCCCCAACAACTGATTAGTTTTGGATACTGGTTTCCAGTTTCAAGGAAGGAATATGTAAAATCTGGAAATATAGTTTTCAAATCAGTAGTATTAATAGAAATGTACCCATTTTTCCTACAGAAGCATTATATCACTCAAATGGAGTTAGACACATCACTGCCTCATTCTCTGCCAAAACTAATTTCCAACATTTAGTTGGAGACAATAATTCCTGTAAAAGTAGATGAGAAGTAAAAGAAGCAACCTACAATAAGACATGGTTTCTGGGAAGTGTAGACCCTCCACATGTAAAGATTTGTGTATGGAAGCCAACACAGAAGAGGCTTGGCAACTGTGCACATTGGGAATTGTGGTGTTTCATGTGTTACATAAATCAAGGAGTTAAAAATATTAGGTAGCAAGAATTAGGAAATAAGAAAGAAGATTTCTTTTTCTTCCTTGGTATAATAGAGTTTTCCTAGAAGAATGCCTTCTAGATACTGAGAATTGGAATGAGAACTGGGTGCATGAAAGCACTTGGAAAGGGATATGAAGGGATTTTAGTATTACCAACTTAATGGCCAATTAAAGACTATGCCCTTCCACCCACATCCACCCGCTGTATGTCTGAGAAGCTCAAGACTAAATAAATCTCACTTTGAGCATAAACAAAGAGGAAAAAATCACACTTGGGACTATAGAAAGAAATTTCAGAGAAAGAAAAATTTTAAATATTCTTTTTTTTTTTACTTTATTTTTTGAGACAGAGGTTCCCTCTGTTGCCCAGGGTGAAGTGCAGTTGTGCAATCTCAGCTCACTGCAACCTCCATCTCCCCGATTCAAGCGATTCTCCTGCCTCAGCCTCCTGAGTGGCTAGGACTACAGGCACACCCCACTTTTTGTATTTTTAGTAGAAACAGAGTTTCATCATGTTGGCCAGGATGGTCTCAATCTCCTAACCTCGTGATCTGCCTGCCTCAGCCTCCCAAAGTGCTGGGATTACAGGCGTGAGCCACCGTGCCCAGCCACAAAAATATTCTAAAGACTAAAAAGAAGAGCAGATTCTTAAAATGATTAACTTTGGTAAATAGAAGGTATTGACTAATTTGATTAATTTAAATCAGAATTTATTTTATAAAATATAGACCAATTTTTTTTTCCAAATCAGCAAAAACTAAAAACTCATTTATCTAGTATAATTGAAAAAGGAGAGTTCCCTGACCCTTCACTTGCAGGACATGCCACAGGGGTATGGCTCATCTATTCAGTCGCCACTGCTGCTCAAACCTTTTAAGGGATTGGGGGCATACAGAAAGACAGGTGCGGGAGCCAGAGCAAGCACCCCTAGGCTGTAACCCCCTGGTAGCATCCCAGGGTGGGAGCCTATGACTCCCAGAGCCCAAATAGGCATGTATTACAGTGCACTCTTTTAGCCTTGCCAACCACAGATGGCTTAAGTGTTAAACAGTTCAGTGGTCCTTCTGCCTTTTCACAAGACCAGAGGGCCAGTGTGACAGCTTTCTGTATCCCAGGCTCTCTTCCAGCATACCAGAAGAATCGGGTCACACATGGACTTGAAGGATGGTAAATGTGTGGGTTTTATTGAGTTGGTAGAGGTGGCTCTCAGCAGGATGGATGGGGAGCTTCAAGGGGGAGAGAGTGGGAAGATAATCTTCCTCTGGAGTTTGGCCACCCAGTGACCAATCTCCCCTCTGACCATACCTAGCCAAACTCCTCTCAGTGTTCAGATGCTCCTTCTCTTCTCTCTGCATTCTGTCATTCTTCTGCTCTTCTGTTTGTGTCCCCCTGGAGCCAAGGGTTTGGGGTTTATATTGGTACAGAATAAGAGGACATGGCAGGCCAAAAGGCAAGTTTGGGGCATGAAAACAGGAATGCCTATCCCCATTTAGGGCTGCATATCTCCAGGCTTGAGGAAGAGGCCTTTTCTGGGGAACCATCCTGTTCTACCCAGTATTTCCCTGGCTCCTGTCTATACCACAATGAATCTGAACAAAATATACACACATGTCAAAATAAAAAAAAAAACAAGTATATCACAGTCACATCATAAAAACAAAGTACAGCATAATTAAGTTGCTAAAAATCCAATGATAGAGAAGAAAACCTTAAAAGAGCCAAAATAGAGAGGCATGACATTCAGACAAAGGAACAATAAAATTATCTCAGACTTCTTACTATAAATTATGCAAGCTAGGAGACAATGGAATGGCATGTTTAAATGTCAAATGGGAAAAACAAAACAAAAGAGTCAACCTAGAATTCTGTAACTAGTAACAATATTCTTCCAAAATAAAGGAAAAATAATTTTTAAAAAATTGTATTGAGGACGGGCGTGGTGGCTCACACCTGTAATCCCAGCACTTTGGGAGGCTGAGGCGGGCGGATCATGAGGTCAAGAGATCGAGACCATCCTAGCCAACATGATGAAACCCTGTCTCTATTAAAAATACAAAAAAATTAGCCTGGCATGGTGGCACGTGCCTGTGGTCCCAGCTACTTGGGAGGCTGAGGCGGAAGAATTGCTTGAACCCAGGAGGTGGAGGTTGCAGTGAGCCAAGATTGCGCCACTGCACTCCAGCCTGGTGACAGAGCAAGACTCCATCTCAAAAAAAAAAAAAATTAAAAAAAAATTTTATTGAAATATAAAAATCAAATAATTAAGGATACAAGTGATCATTTCAATACATGTATACAATATATAATGTTCAAATCAGGGTAATTGTCATACCTATCACCATAAATATTTATCATTTCTTTCTGTTGGGAACATTCTAAATCTTCTCTTCTAGCCATTGTGAAAATATACAATAAGTTACTGTAAACTATAGTCACTGTAGATTATAGAACTCTAGAATTTATTCTTTCTTTCTAATTGTAATTTTGTACCTATTAACTAATCTCTTCCTATGCCCACTCAGCCTACCCTTCCCAGCCTCTAGTTACCACTATTCTACTCTCTAATTCTATGAGATCAACTGTTTAGCTCCCATATTTAATTGATAGCATGCAGTATTTGTCTTTTTCTGCCTGCCTTATTTCACTTAACATAATGTTCTCCATACTCATCCATGTTGCCTCAAATGACAGAATTTCATTTTTTATGGATGAACAGTAGTCCATTGTGTATACACATCACATTTTATTTATCCATTAATCTATCAATGAACATTTAGACTGATCCATATTTTGGCTATTGTGAATAGTGCTGCAATAAACATGGGAGTGAAGATACTTCTTTAACATATAGATATCCTTTCCTTTGGATCATTACCCAGTAATAGGATTGCTGAACCATATGGTATGTCTATTTTTAGCTTTTTGAAGAAATTCCATATTGTTTTACAAAATGGCTATATTAATACACACTCCCACCAACAGTGTATAAGAATGCCATGTTCTCTACATCCTCACTAGCATTCACTCCCACCATTTTGTTATTTATTTTCTAGTTGTTTTGTAGAGTTTTTGTTCCTTTCCTCCTCTGTTATCTACCGTCCTTTGTGGTTTGATGGTTTTCTATAGTGGTATGCTTTGGTTCTTTCCTCTTTATCTTCCATGTATCTATTGCAGGCTTTGTGGTTACTGTGAAGTTTACATAAAACATTTTATACTTATAACATGTTAATTTTAGCTGATTATAATTTAATTTTGATTGAACATAAACTCTCTACTTTTATTCTTCCTCTTTCCATGTTTTGTGTTTTTTGATGTCACACTTTACATCTTTTTATAACATGTTTTCTTTAGCAAATATTGTAGCTTTGATTGCTTTTGGTTGTTTTGTTGTTTGCTTGTTTTTTCCAACACCAGGTCTTGCTCTGTCAACCAGGCTGAAGTGCACTGGTGCAATCATGGCTCCCTGCTGCTTCAAACTCCTAGCTCAAGTAATCCTTCTACCTCAGCCTCCCTAATAGCTGGACATACAGGCGCATGCCACCATGCCCAGCTAAGTATTTTTTAATTTTTTGTAGTGATAGCTGTCTTACTATGTTGCTAAGGCTGGTCTAAAACTCCTGGGCTCAAGCAATCTTCCCGCCTTGGCCTCCCAAAGTGCTGGGATTACAGGCATGAGCCATCCCGATTCCAGGATGCCCCACTAGTACCAAAATCTACAGGTGCTCAAGTCTTTTATATAAAATGACATAGTATTTGCATTCAATCTATGCAAATCCTACTACTTCCTTTAAATCATCTCTAGATTACTTATAATACCTAATGTAGTGTAAATGCTGTGTAAATTGTTGTTATATTGTGATGTTTAGGAAAAAATGACAAGAAAAACATCTGCACATGTTCAGTAGAGATGCAACCATTTTTTAAAATTATTTTTATTTGCAATTGGTTGAATCTGTGGATACAGAACCCACAGATATGGACAGCCAACTACATTCAAGTTCAGGTTACATCTTCTGATTCCAGGGTAATAGATTCTGGTGGTGGGCTTGTTACATGTCCACTTGTTTGTTTTCTGTGGTCTTTGGTCACTTAGTATTGCAAAGCTCCCTCAAGTTCCAGAGCTAGGCTCTTAAGAAGACAGTCCCTTAGGTGGGAGCTACAGAAGGTGTGATGCTCAGTACATGGTCAAACTTTTTACAGAAAAAAAATGAATAGAACTGGATTTATCTCTGGGGTGAGCCAGGGAGAGGTCCTGTGAGGTGCAGAGCTATGGCTCTGACTACCAAGGGGCTACTGTTTATTGGTTCCATTAGTTCTTTGTTGCAAGTTCATTAGACATCAGGCCATCAAGTAGCCACTGGGAATGTGTGTCATCCACCCCTTCTGAACAGAAAGTGAGAACCGCACACTCCTGCCCCTTTTCTGCACTGCTTCAAGGGAGGTGTAGTCCATAGAAGTGTTTGGATGCCTGTTTAAAACCACATCTTTGTTTTGGGATCAAGCTACTCACACATGCCTAGTCCCTTCTGTTCCCAGAGCTACTAGTTTAGGAAGGAGTCCTTTAAGAGGTAGCTTTTAAAATTGGGGCTCTCAATTTTGTGTCCTAAACCCCTGCTGGAGAGAAATGGGAAGTTGCATTTTTTTATGTATCTTCTCTGCACTTCTCCAGAGGGGTAAAGTCCCTGAAAGTGCTTGCATATCTATTTGAAAACACTGCTGGTTAGTATAGTAGCTCATATCTGTAATCCCAGCACTTTGGGAGGCTGAGGCAGGTGGACCACTGGAGCTTAGGAGTTCAAGACCTGGCTAGGCAACATGGCAAAACCCTGTCTCTACAAAAAATACAAACAAAACTAGCCAGGCATGGCACCACATGCCTGTCATCTAGAAATACATGTCAATCCCTTCTGCCCTCAGAGCTAGTAGAGATTTAACATGCACCTCCTTAGGTAGATGTTCTAAAAGTTGGAACTCTAAGTGTGAGTGTGAATTCCTTCCAGGCTGGATGGTAAGTTAGTTAGAATTCAGTCCACCAGGTAGGTGCTGGAGGGGTGTTTTGTAAACACCTTCTGGAGAGAAACAGTGCTGTGTTTTTAAAGAACAATCTATCAGTGATCCCAGTGGGACGGAGGTCCTATAAAGAGTTTGTGCACATGTATAAAGTCATCACTTCTTTCCTGTGGCCTAGAGAGACATGCATATACCAGTCCCTTCTGGTCTCAGAGGTAGGAGATTTAGGATGCAATCCCTTACATGGATGTCGTAAGAGTTAGAGTGCTTGGCATGACTGCAAACTGTTCCCAGACTGGTGGCAGGTTAATAATTGACTGTCTTGTTATTTCTTTGATGCAAGTTACTTAGAAGCCAAGCCTCCAGGGAGATACTGGAGGGGTATTTTATAAATTCCTTCAGGAGGAAAGCAGAGAGGTGGATTGCGGGTGTTAAGCTTCTTATCTGCACTGCTCTCAGGTGGATGGTCTCTGGAGGTGTTCGTATGCTTGTATAAAACCACTGATTTTTTTTTTTTTTTGGTACAGTCTAGAGGGTCATGCATATGTCTAATCCTCTCTAATCTCATAGTTGGTAAATTAAGAATCAAACTATGACAAAACTTAAGGTTAGAGTTCTATATGTGAGGTAAAGGCCTTCCTCTTCACAGGGAGAAATTGAATATTGGGGATTCCTTTCTCAATTTTATGTACAGTGCCCAGGATGAGGTCCATGTTGCAATATGCCTCAGCTTTTCCTACCTACTTGATGTGGATGTTTTCTCATTTGTCTGGTGGATGCGTCTCTTGACTAGTCTCTAACGTTCTCTTGAAGGTAATTGTTTCATGGAATGGTCCACCCATGGATGAAGGGAGAGTCAGGAGCTTCCTACTTTGCCATGTTTGGTAGGTCACTCCTCAAATAAGAACTTTTAAAGAAACAAAAGGTTAAAGGATTTGTTGGAAGCACACCTGCACTATAACAAATGTTTAACAAGTTTTACAAATAGAAGGAAAATGATAACATATCAAAATTCAGATCTACAGAAAGAAATAGAGTGCTGGAGGAGGTAAATATGTAAGTAAATAAAAATGTATTTTCTCATTTGTTAATTTGTTTTTGCTTAAAGCAAAATAACAATAATGTATTGTGAAGCTTGGAACACATGCAGAAATAAAATATATGACAGTGAAAGCCCAAAGAATAGGGAAAAAATACTAAAATGTTGCTGCTGTAAGAGTCTCACATTTCATGTGAAGTAGTAGAACATTATTTCATAGTTGGCTCTAATAAGTTTTAAAACGTATATTCTAAAACTAGAGCAACCACTAAGAAAAATAGCAAAAAGAATAGCAAATAAATCAATAATTGAAATAAAATACTAAAACTTACTTAATATAAAATAAAGAAGGATTTTAAGAATATAAATAGTACAACAAATAGCAAACAAATAAAAGAAGGTAGATTTAAATTCAACCATATTAATAATTACAAATATAAATGGTCCACACATTCTGATTAAAAGCTAGAGATTATCATTTTACTGAAAAGCTTCATCATTTTCAGCTTGACGATGCTAAAGAAATTCCTAACTAATAAGATAGATAATTCAATAGTTCTTTCTAGAACAATTAGTTTACCTATCAGAAAAGAAAATTAGATCTCACCTTGGACATTATAGAAAAATAAATTTGAAATAAATTAATAAGTTGAATGTAAAAAGTAAAATCACAAATGAACTGAATGAAAATATAGATCAAGATGTATCTGATATTAGGATAACTTTTTCCAAGTAGTGATAAAAACAGAAACCATGAAAGTATACTTTTAATATGGTAAAACTTCAAATGTTTTGCCATGCCAAGTAGACGATTCAACAGAGAAGAAATAAAGATGGCTAAGAAACATGGAAAAAATGTGCTTCATCATTGAGAGGACAGTTTTTAAATATCTAACTGGAAAATATTTTTAAGAGGATGACATTATTCAATACACATGAGAATATATGGAATCAGGCATTCTCATAAACCATGGAAGAAGCATGAACACATGCAATGCTTCCAGATGATAATTTATACTATTAATATGTGCTTTACAATATTTACTCCTTTTAAAAAAAATCATCCAGTTTTTAAAGTCATTTAACAGTATTAAAGATGCCCATAAATATTTTTTAATAGATAAAATTTCAGGGTTGGGCATGGTGGTTCATGCTGGTAACCCCAACACTTTCAGAGGCAGAAGCAGGAGCATTGCTTGAGGCCAAGAGTTTGAGACCAGCTTGGGGAAGATAGTGAGATCCTGTCTTTACCAATCAATCAATCAATAAGATATTAATATAAGAAATAAAGTATGCATATTCATACAATAGAATACTCTGAAATTATGCAAATTATGTTTAAAAAAATACGTAGATTCAGGAGGTACATGTGCAGGTTTGTTATATGGATATAGTGTGTATGGTAGAGTTTGGGCTTCTAGTGTACTCATCATATGAATAGTGAACATTGTTATATTGTGTATGGTGGAATTGCAGATTCCAGTGTACTCATCACATGAATAGTGAACATTGTATCCTATAGGTAATTTTTCAACTCTCACCCTCTTCTGACCCTCTTCCTTCATGGAGCCTCTAGTGTTTATTATTTCCCTCTATATGTCCATGTTCATGTGCATCCATTGTTTAGCTCTCACTTATAAGTGGTATCTGATTTTCTGTTTCTGAGTTATTTCACTTAGGATAGTGGCCTCCAGCTCCACCCATATTGCTTCAAAAGCCATGATTTTATTCTTTTTTATGGATGAGTAGCAATTCCATGGTATATAGATACCACATTTTTTTTTCACTTAATAAATGTTAACTTTTATTGTTACTATTATTTATTAAATGACACTAAAACATGGCAGAATACCCCAGCAAAACAAAAGTCAACCAAAAAACTACCAACCCTGTATTCTAGGTAATTAAGGGTGCTCAGTTTTCTTAATGAACTACTAGGTGCCAGAACACTGTAAGTGCTTTGCATATATTATCTCATTTAATCCTCACAAGAAGCCTCATCTTCACCATTTATCTATCATTTCAGAGAAGAAACTTTAACCTATCTCATTTTTAATCTCAATATTTCTTCCATTCAGTATGTGTTCCAATTAATCACTAGCTTCATTCCCAATACTTTTCTTTTTCAAAAACTTCCTAAAAATTAATACTCATTTTGGATAAATAAGAACACATAGATGAATAAAAAGTAAAAAAGTAAAGATCACTCATTATCCTTCTACCCAAAGATAACTACTGTTTCTATCTGGATATCTATAACTCCAGTTTTTCATGTCCTTTTAAACATATGTTTTATTAGTCTCAAAAAAATGGAATTCTACTTTGAATACTTCTATGTAGCCTTTTTTTCTTCTCACTTCATAACGCATAATGAATACCTTTTCCTGACAATATAGATTTCCTTCAGCATACATATAACATCCTACTGTGTGAACACTCCTTACTTTATAACCAATCTCGTGTGCTAGATAATTAAATTGTTTCCAATTTTTACTAGCTTAGGCAGTGCTGGGATGAACAGCCTTGTACATACAATCTTTGAGCAATTATTGAATTACTTCCTTAGGACAAAGGGTTTACATATTTTAAGGCCTATGATCTGTATTACCAAATGGCCACCCCTACGGAGTGAAAGGCTCCATTTTGCCACACCCTCACTGACACTGCACAGTAATAGATAGAGACTTTCATATGGACCCCAATTATTTTCTAGTAAAAAAGATTTAGTGGCTCTGGGTGTTCAATGGGATAATATTCAAACAGCTCTCCACAACTGGCTTCACTCAGCTTTCCAGAGTTATTTACTCCCACTCTCTAGTCTAAGCTGAATGATGTCCTGACTATTTTAGGAACAGGGTTCCTACCTCCATGCCTTTCTCACACCATTCCCCTCTCGTCTTGCCTCATGGAATGCCCTAACCACCTTACTCCATTCAGGACTCATTTTCAATTGCCACCTCCTCTGCGAAGCTTTAGCTGACTAGCACATCCCATAGAAGCTTTTGCCTCCTCTGTGCTCTCAGAGGGAACATCTGACAATGAGTATAAGCTTCATATATTCTGTTATCTTTTGGTTTGTATGTTTCTTATCTCTCCAACTAGGTAATGAAGTGAAGAACAGGAATGGTTTCTTTCTTTCTTCTTTTTTTTCTTTCCATCATTAACATACAACTTTATTCATGATATACAAATTAAATCAATGAAAATGACAGAAGGGAGCTTACTTATGATGAATTTGTTCACTGTCACTTATACAGAAGAAATAGCAAAATATTTCAATCTAGACAGAGAGATAAAAAGCAACAAACATGTTTTCAGAACAAGTAGAGATATTCATTCATCCACCTTAAACCTAAAGACCAACTCGGTTAAATATCAGTATTGATGATACAATATGATATTCATTATTCAAAACTGGCAGCTGAAAGGATTCCCTTACCATATAAACAAGGTGGAGAAAAGGAATAGTTTACAATGTGTGTTGCTTCTAAACTACAAAATAAAGGAGTTATTCCTGGCTCTTTGGGAACATATGTTCAGCCAGTTTGGCCATGAATTTTCCAACTTTTACTTTCACCAAAAAATCATGGTGGCTTTCTATTCCCAAAACCTTATGAGTACACACTTGAAATTATTTTAAAAAGAAAAAAAGTGAACCTTCACCGAATTGATTCTGAGTAGGTTCATTTTCTTCCCATTTGAAATTATCATTTATGTTCTCAAATATGACCAGAAGTTTAAGAACAACTTCTTTGTCCTCCTTCTTCTTAAAGAGGGAGCCCAGTGAAGACGGTACTGGGGCCCTGAGCAGTTCCCTAGTCAGAGCTGGATTTTCAGCCAAATTCCAAAGGAGTTTCAGAACCTGAAGTTTAGCTTCTTCATTTCCCACTGAAAATAAACGAAAAAAGTCAGAAATGGAATTAGCAAGCATGTGCTGACACTCGTTAGTAACAGTCATATTTGTAAGCAATCTTAGTCCAGCCAGCTGCACAGATGAGTTCAAGCAAGAAGTGATTGCGTCATCACACACTTGATTCATGTATACCTTAAGCCTGCACTGATTTTCAGCACTCACACTCAAGTTATTCAAGACAATCAAAGCCTTTTCTTTAACTATAGGATCTTGAGTATTGAGAATCTTTGCAACAATTGGGAGACCACCCAGGTCACGAATAATATCTCTGTTAAATGTATAAGCAGCATTGTTACCCAGAGCAATTAAAGCTGCTTCAAGAATATAAGGCTTTTCAGACCTCTCAACCAAGGAAAGAACATTTTGTAGCTCTTGAGGGGACAAAACGTTATCATCTGAATTGGGGGAAGCCCGTTTCTGTACAGCCCGACGTGCCCGGGTAGACCTGCCCCTTGCCCTGGCCCTAGCTTTGGTTCCAGCTTCTCCTAATCCGGGCCCAAGGTGGGTACCATACTATACTCTTGCTCTCATTGCTGTCATCATCATCATCAGTATACCTGGCCCCAGAACAGTCCCCAGCATCATCCACATCCCCAGACCCACCCTCAGCCATTTTTTCCTTGTTCTGTATTCTTCCCCTAGTCAGTCTATAAATGCAATAGCAGGCGCCAGCCCCCATCACCAGGCCTGCAGTCACCCAGCCTACTCTCCTGGTGTAGCCCATGCAATCATCCCTGACATTAGCAGGGACCAAGGAATAGAGTAGTCACTCAGGCTAGGGGAGGAAGGCTGTGGGACTGGGCGCAAGCCTGTGGAGGGTTATCGTCTTCAGCCATTTCAAGGCCACAACAGCTGATTCTGATGTTTGACCTCCTCAAGACAAGCAGTTTGCCCCTTCTTCTTTCCCCTGGTGGTGTGCCACGCCCAACAACCTTTCCAGTCTCTACTGATCAGAGGAAACTTCCTCCCTTGCTTCAAGCAGAGCCACCTGCTACAGCAGACCCTCAAATCGACCTTCACCGATTGGGATTAATTTCTTTCCTCTTCTCTTGCCTGGCGTTGTGCCGCAACCTACAGAAAGACTGACCACCTGGGAGAGGCTTGGACCCACTGCAGGGATCCGGGACAATTTCCTTCTCCTCTTCCTTTTTCCCTCCACTGCAGGCCCGCCCATCCTCAGGGCAATGGGGAGCTGGTCCTCAGACGGGAACAACGACCAGGACAAGAAGGACTTCTGCTGATACCACATTCTCTTTATCCAGTCCTTCACTGATGGACACTTAGGTTGATTCCATATCTTTACTATTATGAATAGTGCAGCAATAAACATACAAGTGCCAATATCTTTTTGATATAATGATTTCTTTCCATTTTCATATATGCCCTGTAGTGGGATTGCTGGATCAGAAGAGAATTTTATTTTTAGGTCTTTGAGAAATTTCCATACTGTTTTCCATGGTGATTGTGCTAATTTACATTCCCACCAACAGTGTATAAGCATTCTCTTTTCTCTATATCCTTATCAACATCTGTTGGGGATTTTTTTTTTCTTTAATTTTTAGTAGTAGCCATTGTGACTGGTCTAAGATGGTCTCTCATTGTGGTTTTAGTTTGCATTTCTCTGATAATAAATGACGTTCAGTATTTTTTCATGTTTGTTGTCTGTTGAGGATTTTCTGTTCATGTCCTTTGCCCAATTTTTAATGAGGTTATTTCTTTTTTCTTGTTGTTTTTGTTGTAGATTCTGAATATTTAGTCCTTTGTCAGAAGCATAGTTTGCAAATATTCTCTCCCATTGTGTAAGTTGGCTGTTTATTGATAATTTCTTTTGCTGTGCAGAAGCTTTTTAGTTTAATTAAATCTCATTTGTCTATTTTCAGGTTTTTTGCATTTGCTTTTAAGATCTTAGTCAATTATTTTGTGCATAGGCCAATGTACTGAAGAGTTTTCTCTAAGTTTTCTTCTAAAATTTTTATAGTTTCAGGTCTTATATTTAAGTATTTAATCAATCTTGAGTTAGTTTTTGTATATGGTGAGAGATAGTGATCCAATTTTATTCTTCTGCATATGGCTATCCAATTTTCCCAGCACTACTTATTGAATAGGGTGTCCTTTCCCCTTGTATATTTTTGTCAACTTGCCAAACATCAGTTGGTTATAGCTATGTGGCTTTATTTCTATTCTCTATTCCGTTCCATTGGTAATTTGATATAAATTGCATTGAGGTTATACATTGCTTTGGACAGTATAGTCATTATAACAATATTGATTTTTCTAATACATGATCACTGAATATTTTTTCATTTGTTTCTGTGTCATCTATGCTTTGGTGTTTGTTTTTGTTTTTTTTTAATCAGTGGTTTGGAGTTCTCCTTGTAGAGAATTTTTTTATGTCCTTGGTTAAATGTATTCCTAAGTATTTTAATTTTGTGGCTATTATAAATGTGACTGAATTCTTAATTTGATGCTTAGCTTGACTGTTAATTGGTGTACAGAGATGCTACAGATTTTTGTGCATTGATTTTTGTACCCTGAGACTTTACTGAAGTCACTTATCAAGTCTAGGAGTCTTTTGGAGGAGTCTTTAGGGTTTTCTAGGTATAAAATCATGTCATCAGTGAACAAGGATAATTTGACTTCCTCTTTTCCAATTTGGATGACTTTTCTTTTTGCCAATTTTTACAGATTTAATTGGAAAAGATTTTTAAGATCACGATATCATTCAATATTAGTAAGAACATATGGAAACAGGCATTCTCATAAGCCATGGAAGATAAATAAACACATACAATGCTTCCAGATGACAATTTACAGCATTATTATGTGCTTTAGAATATTCATTTCCTTTTTAAAAATTTTTGTCCAGTTTTTAAGTTCATTTAACAGTATTAAATATGCCCATGAAGATTTTCTGATAAAATTTTAATAAAAGGAATAAATTATGCATACTCATGCATTGTAATACTCCACAGTTATTTAAATATAATTGATTTTTTAAATATATGTTTTAAAATATAGAGTAATGATCAAAACATAGTCAGATTTTAAAAGTACATCAAACTACATAATCAAAATTATACCAAATATCAAAGTATATTGCCATGGATAAATGACAATAATGATATATATAAAAATGTTATCAGTGATCACATATGGAAATTGAATGTCATTTTTAATAGTTTTTTATAGTTTTATTCACTTTTTATCCATATTCTATTTTATACTTTTATGAACTTAATAATGATGAAGATGTTACTGTCATAAAAAAATTAAAAACCTATTTGAAAAATAAATAAATAGTAGTCATTGGGAGTTATTTGAGGAAACAGGTCTCCTACATCATCCAATCCAAGGGAATGCCATAATAAAATAAATTATGCATTTTTCTTCATTCTGAGCTCTCCTGTTTATGGCTAGGGTTCCATTATTGGAATGCTAAGCATGTGGGAGTTATTTATATCCTACTGCTCAAGGTCACCACCAAGATCTAATTGCAAAAGTTCAAAAAATTACAACCTCAGGCATAAATGGGTTAAAATGGCATTCACCTGTTATAGCATACCAGATAATGCCCCCAACAAAGAATTTTATTCTCATCCCCAGAATCTGCAAATGTGTTATTTTACGTGATAAAGTGGACTTTATATGTGGTTCAATTAAGGATCTTGATAAAAGAAATTATCATCAGGAGTTGGTTTTATGAAAAAATTAATAAGATAGATAGGTCAATAGCTAGATTAATGAAAAATAAAAGAGGGAAGATCTAAAGATACAAAATTATAAATGACAGTGGGGATGTTAACACTGATCCACAGAAACAAAACCACTAGAGACTAATATGAACATCTCTATGCACCCTCAAACTAGAAAACCTAGAAGAGATAAATGAATTCCTGGATGCACACACCCTACCAAGACTGAACCAGGAAGAAACTGATTCCCTGAGCAGTCCAATAATGGCCTCCAAAATTGAATCAGTAATAAATAGTCTACCAACCAAAAAAATGTCCAGGAGTGGATGGACTCACAGTCAAATTCTACTAAATGTAAAAAGAAGAGCTGGTACTATTCCTACTGAAACTATTCCAAAAAGTTGAAGAGGAAGGAGTCCTCCCCAACTTATTATTTGAGGCCAGCATCACCCTGATACCAAAACCTGGCAAAGACACAAAAATAAGTGAAAACTTCAGGCCAATATCCTTGATAAACATTGATGTAAAAATCCTCACCAAAAAACTTGCAAATTGAATCCAGCAGCACACACATCACAAAACTAATCCACCATAATCAACTAGGCTTTATTCCTGGCATGCAAGGCTGGTTCAACATATGCAAATCAATGAATGTGATTCATCACATAAACAGAATGAAACAGAAAAACTGCATGATCTCAATAGATGCAGAAAAGGGTTTTGATAAAATTTAACATCCCTTCATATTAAAAACTCTGAATAAACTAGGTATTGAAGGAACATACCCTAAAATAATAAGAGCCATCTATGACAAACCCACAGCCAACATAACATTGAATAGGTAAAAGCTAGAAGCATTCCCCTTGAAAACCAGCACAAAGCAAAGATGCCTTCTCTCATCACTTCCATTCAACATAGTATTGGAAGTTCTAAACAGAGAAATCAGGCAAGAGAAGGAAATAAAGGACATCCAAACAGGAAAAGAGGAAGTCAAACTATCCCTGTCGGCAGACAACATGATTCTATATCTAGAAAACCCCATAGTTACAACCCAAAAGCTCCTTCAGCTGATAAGCAACCTCAGGAAAGTTTCAGGATACAAAATCCATGTACAAAAATCACTAGCATTCCTATACACCAACAACAGCCAAGCCAAGAACCAAATAAGGAATGCAAACCCATTCACAATTTCCGCAGAAAGAATAAAATACCTAGGAATATAGCTAACCAAGGAGGTGAAAGATCTCTATAATGAGAATTACAAAATGCTGCTCAAATATATCAGAGATGACACAAACAAATGGAAAAATATTCCACGCTCATGGATAGAAACAATCAATATTGTTAAAATAGCCATACTGCCCAAAGCAGTTTACAGATTTGATCCCATTCCTATCAAACTACCAATGATATTTTTCATAAACTAGAAAAAAAAAACTATTTTAAAATTCGTATGGAACCAAAAAAGAGTTTGGATAGCCAAGGCAATCCTAAGCCAAAAGAACAAAGCCGGAGATATTATTTTACCTGACCTCCATGTTACAGGGCTACAGCAATCTAAACACAGTACTAGTACAAAAATAGACACATTGACCAATGGAACAGAATAGAGAGCCTAGAAATCAGGCTGCACACCTACAACCATCTGATCTTCGGCAAAGCTGACAAAAACAACCAATTGAGAAAGGACTGACTATTCAATAAATGTTGCTGGGATAACTGACTAGCCATATGCAGAAGATGAAACTGGACCCCTTTTTTATACCATATGCAAAAATCAGCTGAAGATGGATTAAAGAATTAAATGTAAAACCCAAAACTATAAAAATGCTGGAAGACAACCTAGGCAATACCATAGGAACTGGAGAGGATTTCATGAGGAAGACACCAAAAGCAATCACAATAAAAGCAAAAATTGACAAATTGGATCTAATTAAACTTAAGAGCTTCTGCACAGCAAAATAAACTATTAACAGAATAAACAGTCAACTTAGATAATGGGAGAAAGTATATGCAAACTATGCATCTAACAAAGGTCTAATATCCAGCACCTCTAAGGGATTTAAACAAATTTACAAAAAAAAAAAAAAAAATCCCATTAAAAAGTGGGCAAAGGCAAAGTAATTTATAGATTCAGTTCTATCCTCATCACGCTACCTATGACCCTCTTCACCGAACTGGAAAAAACCACCTTAAACTTCATATGGAAGCAAAAAGAGAGCCCACATAGCCAAGACAATCCTAAGCAAAAAGAACAGAGCTGGAGGCATCATGTTACCTGACTTCAAACTATACTACAAGGCTACAGTAATCAAAACAGCATGGTACTGGTACCAAAACAGAGATATAGACCAATGGAACAGAACAGAGGTCTCAGAGGCAATGCCACACATCTACAACCATCTGATCTTTGACAAACCTGACAAAAACAAGATGGGGAAATGATTCCCTGTTTAATAAATGGTGTTGGGAAAACTGTCTAGCACTGTGCAGAAAACAGAAACTGGACCCCTTCCTGATACCTTACACTAAAATGAACTCCAGATAGATTAAAGACTTAAATGTAAGACCTAACACCATAAAAACCCTAGAAGAAAACCTAGGCCAAACTATTCAAGACATAGGCATAAGCAAGGACTTCATGACTAAAACACCAAAAACATTGGCAACAAAAGCCAAAATAGACAAACGGGTTCTAATTAAACTCCAGAGCTTCTGTACAGCAAAAGAAACAATCATTAGAGTGAACCAGCAACCAACAAAATGGCAAAAAATTTTTGCAACCTACCCATCTGACAAAGAGCTAATATCCAGAATCTACAAAGAACTAAAACAGATTTACAAGAAACAAACAAACTCATTCAAAAGTGGACAAAGGACATGAACAGACACTTTTCAAAAGAAGACATATATGAGGTCAAGAAACATATGAAAAAATGCTCATCACTGATCATTAGAGAAACGCAAATCAAAACCACATTGAGATACCATTTCACGCCAGTTAGAATGGCGATCATTAAAAAATCTGGAGACAACAGATGCTGGAGAGGATGTGGAGAAATAGGAACACTTTGACACTGTTGGTGGAAGTATAAATTAGTTCAACCATTGTGGAAGACAGTGTGGTGATTCCTCAAGGATCTAGAAATAGAAATTCCATTTGATCCAGCAATCCCATTACTGGGTATATATCCAAAGGATTATAAATCATTCTATTATAAAGACACATGCACAGGTATGTTCATTGCGGCACTGTTTACAATAGCAAAAACCTGGAACCAACCCAAATGCCCATTGACGATAGACTGGACAAGGAAAACGTGGCACATATACACCATGGAATACTATGTAGCCACAAAAATTGATGAGTTTGTGTCCTTTGTAGGGACATGGATGAATCTGGAAACCATCATTCTCAGCAAACTGACACAAGAACAGAAAATCAAACACCACATGTTCTCACTCATAGGTGGGTGTTGAACAATGAGAACACATGGATACAGGT
>CAUYLG010035488.1:0-22854 GCA_963573385.1 Cacajao melanocephalus
GGGGGTCAATATTCAATATCCTCAAAGAAAAGAATTTTCAACCCAGAATCTCATATCCAGCCAAACTAAGCTTCATAAGTGAAGGAAAAATAAAATTTTTCACGAACAAGCAAGTACTCAGAGATTTCATCACCACCAGGCCTGCTTTACAAGAGCTTCCGAAAGAAGCACTACATACAGAAAGGAACAATCAGTATTAGTCATCCCAAAAACTTACCAAAAGGTAAAGAGTATTACCATAATGAAGAATCTATATCAACTAATGGGCAAAACAGCCAGCTAGCATTAAATGACAATATTAAACTCACATATATTAATATTAATCCTAAATTTAAATGGATTAAATGCCCCAAAGACACAGACAGGCAAATTGAATAAAAAGTCAAAACTCATCGGTACGCTGTATCCAGATCTATCTCATATGCAAGGACACATAAAGACTCAAAACAAAGGGATGGAGGAAGATTCGCCAATCATATGGAGAGAAAAAAAAAAAAAAAAACAGGAGTTGTAATTTTCGTCTCTGATAAAACAGACTTTAATAGTAATAAAGTCTGATAAAACAGACTTTAAAAGTAATAAAGACTAAAAGAAACAAAGACAGACATTACATAATGGTAAAAGGATCAATGCAACAAGAAGAGCTAATGATCATAAATATATATGCACCCAATAGAGGAGCACCCAGATATATAAGACAAATTCTTAATGACTTATAAAGAGACTTAGACTCCCACACAATAACAGCGGGAGACTTTCACACCACATTGTTAACATTAGACAGATCAACAAGATAGAAAATTAACAAGAACATTTAAGACTTGAACTCAGACCTGGAACAAGTAAACTCAATAAATATTTACAGAACTCTCCACCCCAAATGCACAAAACATACACTTTTCTCAGTATCATATTACACCTATTCTAAAAGTGACCACGGAATTGGAAGTAAATTGCTCTTCAGTAACTGCATAGTATTTCACAGATTTAAATGAAATATTGGTTGGCTGTTTGTTTGTTATTTTCTTCCCTTATTCCTTCCTGTCTCCATTGTTAAGCACAATTATTGGCATAAAAGAGGTCTTTAACACCTATTTTTAGATTGCATTCCAGCCTGGGCAATAAAGCAAGACTCCTGTTCTCTCTCCCTCTTTCTCTTCCTCTTTTTTTCTTTCTTTCATTAAAAAAAAAAAAAAGTTTCCACAATAGTATTGCATCAGATTTAAATATCCCGGGTTTGATGACAGTGCTATGGCTATCTGTTTATTCTCAGAAAATTAAACTAAATAATTTATGGAAACAGGCCAGGCACAGTGGCTCACGCCTGTAATCGCAGCACTTTAGGAGGCCAAGGCGGGTCAATCACTTGAGACCAAGAGTTCGAGACCAGCCTGGCCAACATGGTAAAACCCCCTCTCTACTAGAAATGCAAAAAATTAGCTGGGCGTGGTGGCACATGCCTGTAGTACCAGCTACTCGAGAGGCTGAGGCAGGAGAATTGCTTGAACCTGGGAGGTGGAGGTGGCAGTGGGCAAGATTGCGCCACTGCACTCTGGGCAACAGAGTGAGACTCCGTCTCAAAAATAATAATTTATGGAAATGATGACATGATTTCCCCAATTTATAAATGGTTCAGAAAATATGTGTATAGATACAGAGACTGAGAGAATGACAAAGCAAATAAGGCAAAATCCATAATTGGTGAATCTGCATAATGGCCAAGAGGAATACCTTGTATACATTACAAAATTTTCTGGAAGTTTAAAATTTATTGTAAAATACAAAGCATTTTTTGAGACAGGATCTTACTGTGTGCTGTGTTGCCCAGGCTGGAGGGCAGTAACATGATCATAGCTCACTGTAGCCTTGATCTCCTGGACTCAAGTGATCCTCTCCCCTCAACCTCCTGAGTTGCTGGAATTACAAGCACATGCCACTATGCCCAGCTAATGTTTTATTTGGTAGAGACAGGGTCTCACTATGTTGCCCAGGCTGGTCTCAAACTCCTAATCTCAAAGGCTCCTCCTACCTCGGCTTCCCAAGGTGCTGAGATTACAGGCATGAGCCACTGTGCCCAGCCTAAAAAGCATTTTTAAAACCTCCCAGAAGATATCAACACATCCACAACAGAATGACCAAAATTAAAAAGACTGACAATACCAAGTGCTGCTAAGTATGCAGGACAAACAGAAATTCCAACTTCTGGTGGGAGTACAGAAGTTGGCAAAACCACTTTTGAAAACTATTTGGGAGTACCTACTAAAGGTAAACACATACATACCCTATGACACAATAAATCTACTCCTAGGTCAATACCCAAGAGAAATGAGTGTTTATGTCCACCAAAAAATACCATTTTTATGTCCACCAAAAATTACCATATACAAGAATTTTCAGAGCAACTTTATTAATAATACTCAAAAACTGGAAACAAAAATGTCTCTCAGTCATATAATGGATTTCTCAAAATGTATTGTGTTCATGATAAATACTACACAGCAAAATTAGTGTTATACACAGTAGCAGAAAAAATAATCTTACAATTGTAATGTTAAGAGACAAGCCAGAACATGAAAGAATACATACTTTTTAAATCTATATTTTTTAGACATTCAAGAATAGAAAAAAACAAATCGATGGTGACAGAAGTCAGAATAGCAGAATAATGGTTACTTGGAGGTAGGAAGAAGGCACACTATTGTCAAGGAAGTGGCACAAGGGACTTTTCTGAGGTACTGGAAATGTTCTAGATCTTAATCTAGGATGATAGAGGATATAAATTCACTTTGTACACTTAAGATTTGTGCATTTTTTGCTTTGCTTTTTCCCCTCCCAGTACCCACCCCCCGCAGGGGCCCTCCACAAAGGGGTCACCCCAGCAGGGCTGCGCCGGCTAAAAAAAGTAAAAATTAAAAATTAAGAAAAGAAAAAAAAAAGATTTGTGCATTTTACTGCATGTATATTTAATAACATTTACCAGGAAAAAGAAATGCATTCCACAGACTTATAAATCAGCTTAGGTCCAAATAGTATATTGTTTTACAGTAGAAAAACATCAAAAATATCTCAAATAAGAAAGATTCCAACTTACAACGATAAATTTCAAACTCACAGTAATGTCTACCGCCTATGTCAAATCAACAAAAGTCACGCACATAGGGAAAAACAGATGCAAGACTTCTCTGAAGTGATACTTTAGGAAATATACTATAAGAAAGGATATTTTAATCCACCAATATGGGTAAATTCCAGAAGTTACTTCAGTATTACTCTTTACTCATCCATAACAACAAATGCCCTCCCACTGTAGATGTCTAAGGATCCACCTATTACTTCTCTTTCCAGGAAGAAGAGAATGGACCAAACAAAATAAGGTCCTATTCTCAACAAAGGCAATTTTTTTCACTGGACTGCATCCATATTTAACCTTTCTCTGCTTGCCAGTGTACCCAAATCAGTAACTTTGTATTACTCCCAAATGAAACCCATAAAAACTGTTTCCTAGCTAACAGTCTTAACATGGCAAGGACTATTGGCACCCAACCTCTAATAAATAGTAGACTAATTGGTATTTACCTCAAGAATGCCCTTGCATGTTTGCTCTAAAGCTTTTAGTGTGTAAAAGCTACACAAAAAGCTTTAGGGCAAGTATTTCCTTTCAAGGAGCAGCTGTACTTTTCTTAGCTCAATGTGGTAGCGACACCTAGTGTTAAGTCATTGAAGTACCGTGTATACACAGCTCCAGGAAAACACTACAAATACTAACTTTTGAAACGAAAATACAGTCATCCCTCTGTATCTACATGGGACTGGTTCCAGAATCCCTGTGGACACCAAAACCTCCAATGCTCAAGTCCCTTTTATAAAATGGCATGGCATCTGCACATAACCTATGCATATATAATCTATCTACATCCTCCTACATACTTTAAATCATCTCTAAATTACTTATAATACCTAATACAATGCAAATGCTATATAAATAGCTATACTGTCCTTTTATTTTTTATTTTTATTTTTTTGAGTCAGATGCTCACACCATTGCCAGGGCTGAAGTGTAACGGCACAATCTTGGCTCACTGCAACCTCTGCCTCCTGGGTTCAAGCGATTTTCCTGCTTCAGCCTCCCAAATAGCTGAAATTGCAGGTGCCCACCCCACCACACCTGGCTAATTTTTGTATTTTTAGTAGAGATGGGGTTTCATGATGTTGGCCAGGCTGATCTTGAAATCCTGACCTCGTGATCTGCTCACCTCGGCCTTCCAAAGTGCTGGGGTTACAGGCGTGAGCCACCGCATTCGGCCTACACTGTCATTTTTATTTGTGTTATTTTTTATTGTTGAATTATTTTTTACTTTTTTCCCAAATATTTTCTATCCATATTGACTGAATCCATGTATTCAGAATCCATGGATACCCAGGGCCAACTGTATACTGTTTCGCACAATACAACTGCCATATTCTAAGTGCTGTAAAAAATATATTTTCCATTTTTTTTTTTAGAAAAAATTAAGCATTTCAAAAGAAGATAAGATGCTAGCCATAGTGGCTCACACCTATAGTCCCAGCACTGTAGGAGGGGAAGGCAAGAGGATCGTTTGAGCTCAAGAGTTCGAGACCAGCCTAGGCTACATGGCAAAACCCCATCTCTACCAAAAAAAAAAAAAAAATCAGCTGGGCATGGTGGTGCACACCTGTGGTCCCAGCTGCTCAGGAGGCTGAGGTGGAGGAATCGCTTGAGCCCAGGAGGTTGAGGTCGTGATTGTACCACTACACTCCAGCCTGGGTGACAGAGCAAGACTATGTCTTTTAAAAAAAAGAAGAGAAAACTAAGTAGCCATTTAAACAGACAACAAAAAGTATGGGGAAAAATACCAGAAGGCTTTTAGCACTGAAACTTTAACTGAGAACCCATTATTACTTATAAGACAATATACTATACAATTTTTGCTTTATATTATTTTTAACATAGTGTAAGTCTAATAATCGAATTCTATTTCTGCTAAAATGATGCCATCTTTCATACCAAGCAGCACCAGACCCCAGGTCAAGACTCTGGAAACATCTTTGACTTTCTTCTCTTCCAAATGTCTAACCACTTACCATGGTTTTTGGTAATCCTGTCACAACAAAGAGTTAGTTCAGGCTCTCAACATCTAACATTTAGACAGTGTTGAAATTCACTCCTAACTAGCCCTATAACCTTTCTTTTCTCCTGCATTCATCCTAATGCCACCACAAGATCAATATTACAGACAGCATTTGGAATATATGTTACCAAAACATTTTCAATGAGTCCAAATTATTATAGCTGAAAGAATATGTCCAACTCCTCATCCTGCAATTCAAATCTCCTCCTTGAAAATAGTATATTTTATTCTCATGACTACAAAGAATGCATAATGCTAAAATGAATGTTAATAATCACAGAAATGTTATTTATGTGAAATAAAATAATATATGATTGCATGTCTAAACATACTAATCAAAAACAACTCCTTCTCTAACTAGATGCCTTGGTGATAGCGTTTTTCAAACCATTTGTCAAAAAGGACAAATTACTTTTTGATTTTTCTAAAAGTTGGCACAAACTATACTTCTGTAAACTATACACATGTTTGGTTGGGTGCACTGGCAAATTCTACAGGTTTCTAAAAGTTTATTCTCATTTTCCACACTTCACCTTTTTGCTGCCAGTAACAGATTACTAACACCAGTATGGGTCACACATTTAAAACCAAATTCACTACCTTTCTACCCAAATCTGCTCCTCACATACCTTTCTTCTTTTTAAAAGTGATATTACCTCTATTCAAAGTCCTTCAATGGCTTCTACAACTAAGGTTTTTAATGGGCAAATAAATTACACAAATCATTGCTAAAAGATATACAAATGGCCAAGAAACATGAAAAAGTACTCCACATTATAAGTTCTCAGGGAAAGGGTAATGCTAAGTAAATCCTCAAGGTATCAACTACCAAAATAGCTAAAATTTAAAAGATGACAAAAATTAGCCAGGCATGGTGGCATGTGCCTGTAATCCCAGCTACTCACAAGGCTGAGGCATAAGAATTGCTTGAACCCATGAGGTAGACGCTGCAGTGAGCAGGGATGGCATCAGTGCCCTCCAGCCAGAGCAACAGAGCGAGGTTCTGTCTAAAAAAAATTTTTAAACTAACCAAATATTGAATGCTAGTTAATTATATGCATGCAAAAGTAGTTAGGGGAAAGCATGTTGATGTTTGCATTTCCTCTGAAATGCACTGGATAAGATGGATATGAGACAAAGAATAGTAGGCAGCTCCATGAACCCCTTTTGGTTCTGAGGGTTGCCTGAAAAAAAAATTGGAAAAAAAAAAAAAGAAAGAATAGTAAAATTTAAAGGTATACTCTAGTTGAGGAGTCCTCAATCCCTGGCTAGGTACTGGTTAGGAACCGGGCCTCACAGCAGGAGGTGAGAAGCAGGCAAGCAAAAGCGAAGCTTCATCTGTATTCACAGTTGCTCCCCATCGCGCACATAACTACCTAAGTTCTGCCTCCTGTCAGGTCAGCAGCAGCATTAGATTCTCATAGGTGCAGGCACCCTACTGTGAACTGCCCATGTGAGGGGTCTAGGCTGCGTACTCCTTATGAGAATCTAATGCCTGATGATCTGTCACTGTCTCCTATCACCCCCAGATGGAACCATCTAGTTGCAGGAAAACAAGCTCAGGGCTCCCATTGATTCTATATTATGGAGATGTTGTAAAATTATTTCATTATATATTACACTGTAATTATAATAGAAATAAAGTGAACAATACATTTACCGTGCTTGGATCATCCCAAAACTATCCCCACCCCAGCCCGGTCCATGGAAAAACTGTCTTCCACAAAACCAGTCCCTGGTGCCAAAAAGGTTGGTGACTGCTGCTCTAGATGGCAGATGTATTTTCACTGTAAAATTTCAACCTTGCTCTATATTTGATATTTTAGATGTCCTTACAATAGCCAACTGCCACCTCTTTTATTCTTTGCTGTGTTCCCCTAACTCCAGCTAAACTGCCTCCTTGCTGTTCTTAAATACAAGAAACATATTCTGCACCACAGTGTTTGCACTGGCTTGGAGTGCTCCTCCCTCAAATACCCATGTGGATAACTTCACACCACTATGTCACTGGGTCTTTGAGAGGCTTTCTCAGACCATCCTATATAAAAGAGCAACCCACAGCAACACCAACCACCTTACCATAACATCTATCCCCATCTAACATGATATATATTTATTATCTATCTTCCCCACCTACCAGAATGGAAATTCCAGAAGGAGAATGACTTTGTCTTCTTCAGTGTTATCCCAGCACCCACATAGTCTGGTATGTAATAGACAATTAATAAATCTTTGCTGAGTGAATGAATTAATAAATGTGTGGGATAAGTACAAATGATATTCTCCATGTGGAATTTCCATTCTGGTAGGTGGGGAAGATAGATAATAAACAAATATATACCATGTTAGATGGTGACAGATGTTATGGTAGGGTGGCTGGTGAACTATGAAGATTTAAATGATGTTCACTGATTCCGCACATGTCTGCGATATACAGTGGTGAGCACAATAGATGTGGTCTTCACAGTCTTGGAGCTAGTAGAAGAGAGAGATTTAAATAAAAATAAATGAATATACAACTTATGTTGTAATATGAAAAAAAGCACGACATATTATGACACCAACATAGGGTGGCACCAATCAATCTAAGACTGGGAGAAAAAAACTTCAAGAAGTATATTTTGAGGCCGGGCGTGGTGGCTCACTCCTGTAATCCCAGCACTTTGGGAGGCTGAGGCAGGCGGATAACTTGAGGTCAGGAGTTCAAGACCAGCCTGGCCAATATGGTGAAACTCTGTCTCTACTAGAAATACAAAAATCTGGTGGTAGCGGGCACCTGTAGTCCTAGCTACTCAGAAGGCTGAGGCAGGAGACTCGCTTGAACTTGAGAGGCGAAGGTTGCAGTGAGCTGAGATCGCACCACTGCACTCCAGCCTGGGTGTTGCAGTGAGACTCCATCTCAAAATAAAAATAAATAACAAGTATAATATTTTGAAATGATTGAAATAAGTGCTAAAATGACAATAACTGCTAGATTTGAAGGAGTGATGAAAGGCAGAGTATAGAACTACTTTTTTTTCATATTTGAATCTCACAAAACTATTTGGTTTTTAAAATATATACAAAGATACCTTTGATTTTTTTTAATTAAAAATTTTAAGCAAGAAAGCCTATATTTACTTCACCAAAAAAGAGGCAATAACATTGTTAGGCATGGGTTGAAAAAGGGTTGTTTATCCAGAACGCAAGCATAACAATCATTCTATGTTACATCAGGTGTGCTGAAAGAAGGGCTGTGACAGCTCAGGAAAGCTAGGAAAGCTGGTGTTTTCCTGCAGCCATCTCATATACAAAGCGGTAGAGATTGGGCAGTAAACTACTGCATAGTTCTGCTTTTGAGCTGACTCTAATTAATGATATTCCTAGACATCATCTAAGTTCCATTCATATCTATGTACTTCAACAGACAATTTGTTTAAATGTTTAACCAGCATATGCTAATTTTCTTAACCTGAGACTCCAAGGTGGACAGTTTTGTCTTTCTTTTTGAGACAGAGTCTCACACTCTGTCACCCAGGCAAGAATGCAGTGGTGCCATCTCAGCTCACTGCAACCTCCACCTCCTGCCTCAGATTCCCAAGTAGCTGGGATTACAGGTACCTGCCACCATGCCTGGCTAATTTTTATATTTTTAGTAGAGACAGAGTTTCACCATGTTGGCCAGGCTGGTCTTGAACTCCTGACTTCAAGTTATCTGCCTGCCTCAGCCTCCCAAAATGCTGGGATTACAGGCATAAGCCACAGTGGGATATTTATATTAAACTCAACTAGAGGAAGTCCTGAGCACATACTAGAAGCAAAAACTAAGGTTTGGACAAGGGTTGATTTTCTGCCCAACTACATTTATTCAAAAGCAAGTACACAGCCAGGCATGATGGCTCACATCTGTAATACAAGTGCTTTGGGAGGCCATGGCAGGAGGACTGCCTAAGGCCAGGCATCAAGACCAACCTGGGCAACATAGTAAGATCTCAGCTTTATTTTTAAAATGTAGGCCAGGCACAGTAGCTCACACCTATAATCCCAGCACTCTGGGAGGCCAAGGTGGGTAGATCACCTGAGGTCAGGAGTTTGACACCAGCCTGGCCAACATGGTAAAACCCCTTTTCTACTAAAAAATATATATAAATTAGCCTGGCATGATGGCCCACACCTGTCGTTCCAGCTACTTGGCAGGCTGAGGCATGAAAATCACTTGAATCCAGGAGGCGGAGGTTGCAGTGAGCCGAGATGGCACCACTGCACTCCAGCCGGGACAACAGAGTGAGTCTCGGTCTCAAAACAAAACAAACAAAAAAAAAGCAAATACAATTGTCACTCAGAATCTGTGGGGGACTGGTTCCACAAACCACCCATAGACACCAAAATCCATGATGCTCAAGTCCTTTACATAAAATGGCATAGTATTTGCAGACAAGCTATACATGTCCTCTCATATACTTTAAGTCATCTCTTACTTATAATACCTAGTACAATGTAAATGCTTTGTAAGTAATTATACTGCATCATTTAGTAAATAATGACAAGAAAGAAAACTCTGTACCTGTTCAGTACAGACACAACCATTCTTTTTTTTTATTTCCAAATACCAAATTGCAGGAAGGAAAGCCGAGAAATGACACCGTATCTAGACAGACTTTGTCACAGGCTATCATCTCTTCTCAGATCCCATTTCTCAAGAGAACCACTTACAAACAATTTTCTGCTCTTCGGGCCCATTCAACTTTCCTGAGAATCATTTACTAACTCTCAAAATTGACTACATTCCTCCATCTCCCTCTCCCCATGAAGAAAGTACTATGGAAGCTTCAGCCATCAGGCCCTTCTTTGAGTCTCATATTTTGTGTGGCTCTCGTGCATATGTATGCTTTTTCTCCTGTTAATCTATTGCCAATTTATTTCAGAGGGAGAGGGGAAAATTCCCTTCACCTCTACAAAAACTAAACATAAACTACAAAACTACTTGCACGTCATATCTTTAGCTATCACATTTGAAAAGTGATGAAGTATAGCTCTTATATTATGGGCTTTGAATTTGAATCCAGACAGAACTAGGTTTAAATTCTAGTTCCACCTCTTAAAAGCAGTGTGACCTTACCACCTGTAAAACAAGATAATTTCTAAATTAGATGAGATAATATGTATATAAACCTCTTTGACCATATTGAGAGCTCAATCAATGTAACATAAGAAGCTTATTTTTCCAGATTGTCATTGTCTCATTGACTGATTGATTGATTGAGACAAGGTCTCACTCTGTCACCCAGGCTGGAGTGCAGTGGCATAATCATGGCTCACTGCAGCCTCAACCTCCCAGGCTCAGGCAATCCTCCTGCCTCATCCAGTCAAGTAGCTGGAACCACAGGCACATGCCACTATGCCTGGCTAATTTTTTAAAATTTTTTGTAGAGACAAGGTCTCACTATATTTGTTTGTTTGTTTTTTGAGACAGAGTCTTGCCCTGTCACCCAGGCTAGAGTGCAGTGGCGTGATCTTGGCTCACTGTAACCTTCCCCTCCCAGGTTCAAGCGATTCTCCTGCCTCAGCCTCCCAAGTAGGTGGGACTACAGACATGCACCACCACACCCAGCTAACTTTTTCTGTATTTTCAGTAGAGACAGAATTGTCAGGCTAGTCTCGAACTCCTGACTTCAAATGATTCGCCTGCCTTGCTCTCCCAAAGTGCTGGGATTACAGGCATGAGCCTCTGCACCAGGCCCTAATTCATGAAATAGGGGTATTACAACAATATACAATTGGTCAAAGAAAAATTCCGTAAAAAAAAAAATCATTCAAGCCTCTCAAAATACAATCTAGGCCTAAGGAGGAATAAACCTTAATTACTCAAAGATAAACAGAAGTTAACTTCAAAACAATTAAAAGTAATACCTCTAATTATAACCAAAACAAGTGGGCAGTTAAAGCAACCTGAGTACCACCAAAGGAATGTGTTCAATCCAGTCCACACCCCTAACCATACAGGCTCAACCCTCTCGTTAAAGGTATAGCTTCCTCTTTGTCTTCCATTCTGTCAACAAACAGCATAATGAAGCAAAATGTAGTCTCTATTAGTAAGAAAAAGTTATACTTAAAAAATCCTTTCATTTTATCACAACCCAGATATTTCTCACAGTAAGAAAAAAAACACCGCCAATTTTTAAGTACTTTTTCCATGCCTTTGGAACAATACCGAAATTACAAAGAAAACTGCAGGACCCTGAAAAATGTCAGCTACACTTCCCAAAAGACAAAAGAAAAAGAATACTTCTAAATATCAAGACATAACAGCGTGATTCTTCTACCTCTAAAAAGTAAAGCCAAGTTAAAAAAAAAAATTCCACATCTTAGATATTTAATTATATTATAATTTTAAGAATAGAATTTTTTTTCCAATAGAGATAGGGTTTCACTATGTTGGCCAGGATAGTCTCAATCTCCTGACCTTGTGATCCACCCACCTCGACCTCCCAAAGTGCTGGGATTACTGGCATGAGCCACTGCGCCCGGCAAAAAAAAAAAAAAAAAAAAAAAAGAATAGAATTGGCCAAGCACAGTGGCTCATGCCTGTAATGACCACACTTTAGGAGGCCAAGTGGGAGGATCACTTGAGCCCAGGAATTCGAGACCAGCCTAGGCAACACAGTAAGACCCTGTCTCCATTTAAAAGTGTTAAAAATTGGGCCAGGCTCAGTGCCTCATGCCTGTAATCCCAGCACTTTGGGAGGCCAAGGCAGGCAGATCACCTGAGGTCAGGAGTTCAAGACAAGCTTGACCAACATAGAGAAACCCCGTCTCTACTAAAAATACAAAATTAGGGCCAGGCACAGTGGCTCATGCCTGTAATCCCAGCACTTTGGGAGGCCAAGGTGCACAGATCAAGAGGTCAGGAGTTTGAGTCCAGCCTGGCTAACATGGTGAAACTCTGTCACTACTAAAGATACAAAAGATTAGCCAGGCGTGGTGGCAGACGCCTATAGTCCCAGCTACTTGGGAGATTGAGGCAGGGGAATCGCTTGAACCTGGGAGGCAGAGGTTGCAGTGAGCCAAGATCACGCCACTGCACTCCAGCCTGGGCAACCGGGCGAGACTCTGCCACAAAAAAAAAAAGCAAAATTAGCCAGGCATGGTGGCACATGCCTGTTAATCCCAGCTACATGGGAGGCTGAGGCAAGAGCATCGCCTGAACCTGGGAGGCAGAGGTTGCAGTAAGCTGAGGTTGTGTCATTGCACTCCAGCCTGGGCAACAAGAGCAAAACTCCATCTCAAAACAATATATATATATATACGCAAAATACAAAAATTACTTGGACATGTTGATGTACACCTGTAATCCCAGATACTCAGAAGGTTGAGGCAGAAGAAACACTTAAACGTGGGAGGCGGAAGTTGCAGTGAGCTGAGATCGCACCACCGCACTCTAGCCTGGGTGAAAGAGTGAGACTCTCTCAATAAAAAGTATCTACAGATTTCACATAAGCTAACATGCTGGGAAGTATAATGTTTTAGGTATTCAACCACATGTGTACTTACAGGGATGCTCCAGACCTGCATTCCATCACTATAGCCAATCATAATCAGCAAAGGAGGTTCATTCCCAGTGCTGTGTAGTTCATGAAATTCCAGATTTCTTGATGTATCTGCATTAGAATTAAGTAACAAAGAAGCAAATTTAAAAGACAATGTCAATCAAGAAAACAACTATACTTCTTTAATGCCTGATTCGATCTTCGATCTTTACGTCTCTCTAGTAACTATCATCTCTTCTCTTCATAGCCAGAACTCTCAAAGTTGTCCATCCTGGCTATCTATTTCCTTATCTATCTGTTGTTCCTTGGCCCATTTCAACATAGCTTCTAGCCACACCATTTAAATAAGATCAAACATTTAAGAGAGGCCAAAGTAGGAGGATCACCTGAGGCCAGGAGTTCAAAACCAGACTGAGCAACATAGCAAGATCCTGTCTCTATAAAAATAATAACAATAATAATTAGCTAGGCTTGGTGGCACACACTTATAGTCCCAGATACTCTGGAGACTGAAGTGGAAGAAGCCTTTGAGCAAAGAATTCAGGGCTGTGGTGAGCTATGACGGCACCACTGTACTCCAGCCTAGGTGACAGAGTGAGGCCCTGGCTCTAATAACAATAACATTAATTCTACACAAACTTTTTTTTCTTTGAGACAGAATCTCAGTCTTTCATTCAGGCTGGAGTACAGTGGTGCCATCATAGCTCACTGCAGTCTTGACCTTCTAGGCTCACGTGATCCTCCCACCTCAGCCTCCCAAGCAGCTGGAACTACAGGCATGTGACATAATGCCCAGCTAATTTTTTGTATTTTTTGTAGAGACAGGGTTTCGCCATGTTGCCCAGGCTGGTCTCAAACTCCTGAGCTCAAGCAATCCACCTGTCTCAGCTTCCCAAAGTGCTGAGATTATAGGCATGAGCCATTGTGTCTGGCCTTACACACTTTTCTAAAAAACAGAAGAGAAGGAAAGAAGTACCAACTCATTCTGCGGCAACCAAAACCAGACTAAGGTATTATAAGAAAACTATAAATCAATACTCCTCATGAATGTAGATATAAAAATACTTTACAAAGACTAGCAAATTGAATTCCACAATATAGAAAGGATAATCAATCACTAAAATACAGGGTTTATCCCAGAAATGTAAGATGATTTAACATTGGAAAAATCAATTACAATTTGCCAACATTAACAGAATAAAGGAGAACAATCATATGATCATTTCAACAGATGTTTAAAAAAAGCATTTGCTAAAATGCAACAGCTATTTTTTTTTAAACTCAGCAAACCAAGAATAAAGGATGTCTATGAAAACATGATAGCTAACATCATACTTATGATAAAAGACTGAATGCTTCCTTCCAATGAGGCAGAACAAGGCAAAGATGCCCAAACTTAAAACTTACATTCAACATTGTACTACAGGCCCTAGACAGTGCAATTAGGAAAGAAAAATAAAGGACATAAAGATTGGAAGGGGAAAAGTACAGTTGACCCTTGAACAATGTGAAGGGATGCCGAGTCCCCCCCCCTCCCCGTCCCCCAATGCAATCAAAATCCATGTATAGGCTGAGCATGGTGGCTTGTGACTGTAATCTCAGCACTTTGGGAGGCCAAGGTGGGCATACTGCTTGAGCCCAGGAGTTTGAGACTAGCCTGGGCAACATGGCAAAACCCTATCTCTACAAATAATACAAAATTTAGCTGGGTGTGGTGAAAAACGCCTGTAATCCCAGTTGCTAGGGAGGCTGAAGTGGGAAGATCGCTTGAGCTTGGGAGATCAAGGATGCAGTAAACTGAGATTATACCATTGCACTCCACTCCAGCCTGGGTGACAGAGCAAGACCCTGTCTCCACCAAAAAAAAAAAAAAAAAAAGTATAAGTTTTTAGGGTTTTTTTTTTTTTTTTTTGAGACAGAGTCTCACTCTGTCACCCAGGCCAGAGTGCAGTGGCATGATCTCAGCTCACTGTAGCCTCCACCACACCTGGCTAATTTTTGTATTTTTACTAGATACGGAGTTTTGCCATGTTGCCCAGGCTGGTCTCGAGTGCCTGGCCTCAAGTGATCCATCCACCTTGGCCTTCCAAAGTGCTAGGACAGAATATAGGCATATATAAGTTTTGACTCACCCAAAAACTTAACTGCTAATAGCTTACCACTGGCCAGAGGCTTACTGTTAACATAAACAGTCAATTAACACATATTTTGTATGTTATATGTTTTATACACTACATTCTTAGACTATACATAAGTGAATCCATTAAATGGAAGCAGATCACCAAAAAAAGTCTTCATGGCCAGGAGCTATGGCTCACGCCTGTAATCCCAACACTTTGGGAGGCCAAGGTGGGTGGATCACCTGAGGTCAAGAGTTCGAGACCAGCCTGACCAACATGGAGAAACCCCGTCTCTACTAAAAATACAAAATTAGCCAGCCATGGTGGCGCACACCTGTAATCCCAGCTACTCGGGAGGCTAAGGCAGGAAAACTACTTGAAGCCGGGAGGCAGAGGTTGTGGCGAGCCGAGATCGCACCATTACATTCCAGCCTGGGCAACAGGAGTGAAACTCAGTCTCAAAAAAAAAAAAAAAAAAAAGCCTTCATTCTCGTCTGCACAGTGTGTAGGCTGAGGAACAGGAAGAAGAGGAGGAGTTGGTCTTCTCTCTCAGGGGTAGCGAGAGATGGAAGGGAAGGCAGGAGAGGCAGGCATGCTCAGTATAACTTTATGAAAATATACTGTACTTTGTGTCTGATATTTCTGCAAATTTCTCTAAAAACGTTTCTATATAGTACCAATCTTTCTTCCACCATTTGCTTTTATTTCAGTGCCAGTATTATAGAAAGATCTATGTCTAAAAGAAGTCAAAAGCAGTCTTAAATAACTGGAAACTTTCTGGGAGACTATCTAACATCAATCTTCTGGCACTGTTTCTTCTACATCTTCTTCCTCATCATCTAGCACTGAGCTCCATCAAGCTGTCTTCTCTCAATTTCGCTGGTGTGGTATCTATTATTCTTGAATTTCTCCAAGAAAACTATCTCGAAACCCTTCACCTCTCATCTTTTCTGCCACATCTACCCCTCTTTCATGATTTTTTATTATTATTATTATTTTTTAACAAAGATGGGGTTTCACCATGATAGCCAGGCTGGTCTTGAACTCCTGACCTCAGGTGATCCACCCACCTTGGCCTCCCAAAGTGCTAGGATTACAGGTGTGAGCCACTGTGCCCAGCTTTTTTTTTTTTTGAGACAAAGTCTCTGTCACCCAGACTGGAATGCAGTGGCACAATCTTGGCTCACTCTGCCTCCCAGGCTCAAGCGATTCTTGTGACTCAGCCTCCCAAGTAGCTGAGATTACAGGCGTCCACCACCACGCCCAGATAATTTTTGTATTTTTAGTAGACAGGGTTTCACCATGTTGGCCAGGCTGGTCTCGAACTCCTGACCTAAGGTGATCCACTGGCCTGGGTCTCCCAAAGTGCTGGGATTACAGGCATGTGCCACCATGCTCAGCCCTCTTTCATGACTTTCTCGATGGTATTATCTAATCCTTTAAGTCATGCAAAACATATGGATAGTTTTCTCCAGCAGAATTTATTGTTTCAAGCTTGCTGGCTTTCATGGCTATTTCTGTAACATTGATGGCACCTTCAATGGTGTGATCCTTCCAGGCTTTCTTGATGTTCCATCAGGGTTCTTTCACAGACTTGGCAATCCTTTCCACAGAGTACCGTGTGTAGTGAGCTTTAAAAGGTTCGCGTGACCCTGTGATCTAGAGGCCCTAGATCAAGATAAAGACACTTTGTCTGGTGGCAAGTAGACCACTTCCACATCTTTGATATTGAATTCATGAGATTTCAGGTAGCCAGGGGCACTGTGCAATATCAATAAAACTTTTTTTTTTTTTTTTTTGAGACTGAGTCTTACTCTGTTGCCCAGGCTGGAGTGCAGTGCCACAATCTTGGCTCATTGCAACCTCTGCCTCCAAGATTCAAGTGATTCTTGTACCTCGGCCTCCTGGGTAGATGGGATTACAGGCACACGCCACCATGCCTGGCTAATTTTTGTATCAGTAGAAATGGAGTATCACCATGTTGGCCAAGCTGGTCTCAAACTCCTAACCTCAAGTGATCCACTGCCTCAACCTCCCAAAGTGCTGGGATTATAGTTGTCAGCCACTGTGCCCAGCCTCAAAAAAAACTTTGAAAGGCAGTCCCTTACTGACCAGGTACTTCCTGACTTTAGGAACAAAGCATCAATTACACCAATTCAGAAAAAGGGTTCCCACTGTCTAGGTCATCTTGTTGTACAATAAAAAAAATTGGCAGCTGCTATTTATCTTTTCCCTCCAAGGCTCAGGGGTTAGCAGCATTATAGATAAGGACAGTCCTGATTATAAACATGACTTCATTACCACAAAATAGTTAGTCTATGCCTTCCTGTCTCAATTCCAGATGTGCACTTCTCTTCCTAATAAATGTCTTTTGTGGCGTTTTTTTTTTTTCTCAGAATAGTGCATTTTCATCAGCATTAAAAACTCATTCAGACACATAACCTTTCTCCTCAATGATTTTCTTAATGGCACCTGGGAACTCCCCTGCTGCCTCTTGGTTGGCAGAAGCTGGTTCTCTTTTTATCTTGACATTTTTTAAACCAAGCTTCTTTCTACAATTATCAAACCACCCTTTTCTGGTATTAAATTCTCCAGTTTTAGATTTTTCACCTTCCTTTTGCTTTAAGTTGTCATATAATGACTTCACTTTTTCTCAAATCATATTAGAGTTACAGGTAAGTCTTTCTTATAGCATCTTTTACCTACGTAAAAGCTGCATTTTATTGATTGATTGATTGACTGATTGATTTCTGGGACAGGGTTTCACTCCCATTGCCCAGGCTTGAAGTGCAATGTGCTATCTCAGCTCACTGCAACCTCTGTCTCCCAAGCTCAAGCTATTTCTCCTGCCTGGGACTACAGGGACACACCACCACACTCAGCTAATTTTTATAGGGTTTTGACATATTGCCCAGGCTGGTCTCAAACTCCTGAGCTCAAGTAATCTGCCAGCCCCAATCTCCGAAAGTGCTGGGATTACAAATGTGAGCCACTGCACCTGGCCTAAAAGCTGCATTTTCTTTTTTTTTGAGACAGAGTTTCACTCTATTGCTAAGGCTGAAGTGCAGTAGCATGATCTTGGCTCACTGCAACCTCCGCCTCCCAGGTTCAAGTGATTCTTCTGCATCATCCTCCCGAGTAGCTGAGATTAAGGGCACCTGCCACCACACCCGGCTAATTTTTGTATTTTTAGTAGAGATGGGGTTTTGCCATGTTGGCCAGACTGGTCTTGAACTCCTGGCCTCAGGTGATCCACCTGCCTCAGCCTCCCAAAGTGCTGGGATTATAGGCATTAGCCACCGCACCCAACCTGCATTTTCAATATGAGATTAAAAAGTATTTAGCAAAATGTGCAAGGTTTTAGTGCCTGCCGGTGTCACTGCAATAGTAGCATCACGAATTTCCTTTTCTCAGGGCGGGCATGGAGGCTCCCGCCTGTAATTCTAGCAGTTTGGGAGACGAAGGTGGGTGGATCACTTGAGCTCAGGAGTTGAGACCAGAATGAACAATATGGCAAAACCCCACCTCTACAAAAAAAAAAAAATACAAAAAGTAGCCAGGCACTATGGTGCATGCCTAGAGTCCCAGCTACTTGGGAGACTGAGGTAGGAGGATCACTTGAGCCCCAGAGGTGGAGGTTGCAGTGAGCTGAGATTGTACCACTGCACTCCACCCAGGGTGACAGAGTAAGACACTGTTTCAAAGAAAAAAAAATCCTTTTCTTTTCTTACAGTAGTCCTCAGGCCAGATTCATTTATCTTGAATCACAGCTGCAGACTTCAATCTACAGTACCTATCAGTCAATTCAAGTTTTTATCATAATGTCATGACTTCTGCTTCTTGGGAAAATTTCCAGCATCACTAGTGGGCACTTCATATGGGTCCTGCTGTGTTATTCAAGGTATTGTATTACAATTAACATGATGCAAAATAGGTGAGAATCTAAAGAGATCACTTTTTACTGTGATGCAATTTACTAAAAAGACAAACTGCTCACCAGATATGATGTTAAGTGGATACTCATAACACTTGAGCTCCATGCAACAGCAACAGGAGGTCACTACAAAATTATTACAGTAGTACAGTAGGTACTGAAGTTAATTTTATGCAGTTATAATTTAATATTTCATCTATACATTTGTTTACATGGTTACAGATGGCACCATGTACTGTTAAGTGTGTGTGTACATTTCAATAAATTTTAACTTTTTATAATAGATTTGTGTGCGTATATCTATACATACGTGCACACACACACACACACACACACACACACACACACAAAGAGAAAGAGAGAGAGAAACATACTTCTTTTTTTTTTTTGAGAAGGAGTCTCTCCCTCTTACCCAGGCTGGAGTGCAGTGGCGCAATCTCAGCTCACTGCAACCACCACTTCCCAGGCTCTAGTGATTCTCCTGCCTCAGCCTCCCAAGAAGCTGGGATTACAGGCATGTACCACCACGCCAGCTAATTTGTTTTTTGTTTTTTGTATTTTTAGTAGAGATGGAGTTTCACCATGTTGGGCAGGCTGGTCTTGAACTCCTAACCTCAAATGATTCACCCACCTGAGCCTCCCAAAGTGCTGGGATTACAGGCATGAGCCACAGTGCCTGGCCTAGATTTATGTATATTTTACAGTAAATGATAAAATATATTAGTATCTATATACATCTTATGTATTCATATCTTTTTCTTAATTTTTTTGATATTTCTAGGCTAGTGGTTCATTTGCAAGTTTTGTCAAAGTGTCATACAAATCTCCAAAAAATTTTCCAACATATTTATTCCAAAAAGTCTGGGCATAACTAAAGTGGACCTGTGCAGTTCAAACCCATGTTGTTAAAGGGTCAACTATATCTTATGTTTTAGGTGCTAGTTACATAAGCAGTGAATTTGTAAAAACTCATTCACTAATCTATACTTTTGTGTTACTTGCCATATTTTTGTACAATAAATGTTTTGTTAAAATCATAAAGCAATAAACATTTCTCTTCCTTGACTTGATTTCATCACTCTCCTCTGATTTTTTTTTTTTTTTTTGGAGATAGAGTCTCACTCCATCACCCAGGCTGGCGTGCAGTGGTATGATCTCAGCTCACTGCAACCTCCGCCTCCCAGGTTAAAGCGATTCCAGTGCCTCAGCCTCCTGAGTAGCTGGAATTATAGATGTATGTCACTAAGCCTAGCTAACTTTTTTTTTTTTGAGACAGAGTCTTGCTCTGTCACCCAGTTTGGAGTGCAGTAGCTCACTGCAACCTCCGCCTCTCGGGTTCAATCGATTCTCCTGGCTCAACCTCCTGAGTAGCTGAGATTACAAGCACCCACCACCATGCTCAGCTAATTTTTCTTCTTTGTATTTTTAAAAGGGACAGGTTTTCACCATGTTGACCAGGCTGATCTCGAACTCCTGACCTCAGGTGATCCACATGGCTCGGCCTCTCAAAATGCTGGAATTACACACACGAGCCACTGCGCCTGGCGAAAACTGAATCTTTCTTCCCAAACCTGCTTCTTTGTTTTCCTTCCTTCCTTCCCTCCTTCCCTCATTTATTCATTCATTCATTCATTCATTCAGAGACAGAGTCTTGCCCTGTCACCCATTCTGTAATGCAGTGGCACAAACACAGCTCACTGAAACCTCAACCTCCTGGACTGAAGCAATCCCCCAACCTCAGCCTCCTGAGTAGCTAGGACTATAAGGGCCTATATCTCACCCAGCTAATTTTTTTGTATTTTTTTGTAGAGATGGGGTTTTACCATGTTACCCAGGCTAGTCTTGAACTCCTGGGCTCAAGTGATCTACCCATCTTGGCCTCCCAAAGTGCTGGGATTACAGGCATAAGCCACTGCACCCAGCCTGTGGAGTCATTTTTGTACACTCTAAAAGGTAAATGATGATAGAGGCAGAAAATAACATTTCACCTACAGGGTCTCCTATGCAAAGATCCTGAGGCATGAAGAGTTCTGTGGCTTTAATGACCTGAAAGGTAAGTGGGGGTGGTGCACAGCTGCTAAGGAGAGACAATTAGATGGGAAAAGAAATCAGAGTTTGAGGCATCTGTGGGACCCAAACGTCCAGAGCAATAGAAGCTTATAGCAGCATTTTCTTTTAGAGATGGGGTCTCACTGTGTTGCCCAAGCTGGACTGCTGTACTGTGGCACAGATATCATCTCACTACTGATCATCATGGGAATTTTAACTTGTTTCCAAACTCGGCTGGTTCACCCCTCCTTAGGCAACCCGGTGGTTCCCCACTCCCGGGAAGTCACCATATTGATGCTGAACTTAGTGCAGACACCCAATTGGCATAGCACATTATAGCCCAGAACTCCTAGACTCAAGTGATTCTCATACCTCAGCCTCCTGAGCATCTGGGACTACAGGTGCATACCACTGTGCCCAGCTGAAGCAGCTATTACCTTTGTGTACCTCAAACACTTCCTACTCTGTATCTCCCTCTTTTCCGGTAACCAATCTCATCCTCTGTCAAGCACAGGGCAAGGCACATGACTAGCTGAGCAATTCTAGTACTACATCCTTGGCCACAGCAACTATTCCAATAATGGGAGAGTGACTCAGACTGAGCCATCTAGATTTCCTAATGAATACTTTTTTCTCTTTGATCTTATCATATAATCATAAAGGTATGAATAAAGAGCTTTGAGTAAGCACTGCACCAACTCTCTAAAAAGAAGTCAAAGAAGAGATGCAAACATTCAAAGAGGAGTGACAAGAAGTGCACAAAGATTATAAGCATGACGTCCCTCCCCTTCCCAGATCCATAAGTAAATTATTTTTAAATCCCCTATGAGCCCAGGTATAGTGGCTCACACCTGTATCCCAGCACTTTAGGAGGCTAAGGCAGGAGGATTACTTGAGTCTAGTAGTTCAAGATCAGCCTGGTCAACATAGCAAGACCTCGTCTCTACAAAAAATTTAAAAATAAGCTGGACATGGTGGCATGTGCCTATAATGCTAGCTACTTGGGAGGCTGAGGCAGGAGAATCACATGAGCCCAGCAGTTCAAAATTGTAGTGAGCTGTGATCATTTCACTGCATTCCAGCCTGAATGACACAGCAAGACCCTGTCTCTAAAAATAAAATTTTAAATCCTCTAAGGAAAAAAGTGTGGTGGTGCCTCAAAAAATTAAAGAATTACCAAATGATATAATTCCACTAGAAGAGATATTTGTACACCTATGTTCGTTACAGCATTGTTCACAAAGCCGAAAGGTAGAAGCAACGCAAATATCTTTCAACAAATCAATGACTAAAATGTGGCATGATAATAAAGTTCCCTCTGTTTTAATTCTTAGAACAAAAGGTAACCTAAAGTGACCTGATGTTAACCAGTAAGTTATTTCTCTATTGTTTTGTTTGTTCACACCTTATAGGGGAAGTAACTTTAAAATGACAAATTTTAAAGAAAATTCTGATACATGCTACAACACGAATGAACCTTGAGAACATTATGTTAAGTGAAACAAGGTAATCAGAAAAAGGTAATAATCTATGATTCTACCCTATGTGAGGTCCCTACAGTAGTCAAAAATCATAGAAACAGAAAGTAGAGTGGTGGTTGCCAGCGGCTGGGAGGAGGTGAAGATTGTGGAATTATTGTGTAACGGTTACAGAGTTTCAGTTTTGCATGATGAAGAATTCTGGAGATGGTTGTACAACAATGTGAATTACTTAATACTGAACTATATACTTTAAAATGATAATGGCCACAGTTGCCCACATGTGCAATGTGCAATCCCACTTTGGGACACCAAGGTGGGAGGATCACTTGAGTTTAAGGTGAGCCTGGGCAACATAGCAACACCTTGCCTCTACTAAAAAAAATTAAGACTGTGCAAGGTGGCTCACACCTATAATCCCAACACTTTGAGAGGCTGAGACAGGAGGATCACTTGAGCCCAGGAGTTTGAGACCAGGGCAACACAGTGAGACCCTGTCTCAATTTTTAACAATCAATAAATATTTTCTTAAAATTTTTAATGGTTAAAATGGTAAATTTTATGCTATGCTTGTTTTTCCAAAAATAAAAAAAAAAA
>CAUYLG010035490.1:0-88175 GCA_963573385.1 Cacajao melanocephalus
TAGCCTGGGCAATAGAACAAGAATCCCGTTCTCTCTCCCTCTTTCTCTTCCTCTTTCTTTCTCTCTTACATTCTTTTTTTTTCTTTCTTTCACTCTCACTTTCTTTCCTCTCTTTTTCTTTCTTTCAAAAAAAAAAAAGAAAGCAGATAAACGAATGAATGGACACCAAAGGCGGATAAACCTCATGCCAGCAGTGAGGAAAGCCAAGAACCAACTCAGTTTCCCATAGAACCCTCAATAATTACAGACTGTGGTGGATCACGAGGTCAGTAGTTCAAGACCAGACCGGCCAACATGGTCAAACCCTGTCTCTACTAAAATATACAAAAATTAACTGGACATGGTGGCTCGTGCCTGTAATCCCAGCTACTCAGGAGGCTGAGGTAGGAGAATTGCTTGACCCAGGAGGCGGAGGTTGCAGTGAGCCGAGACTGTACCACTGCACTCCAGGCTGGGCTATAGAGCAAGACTCCATCTCAAAAAAAAAAAATATATAAATTACTGACTGCCCTAGAGCGTACGAAAATAAAAAAGGGCAGGGGAAAGCCTCATACAAGAAGCACTGGGTGAAGACTGGAAAGTACTTAGATGCCTAGATCCCCACCTCATTTCAGGTTGCAAGGTGACTGCCCTTCTAGAGCTTTATTCTCCGTAGATGGTAAGAGAGGGCTCCTAGCCTGGGAGATGCTAACAACTGTTGAAGGCACAGGTACAGATGTAATGCTGAAATTTGGGGGATTCATAAACATATCTATACTAAACACTAAGAATCTCCCAAACCACTCTATTCTTCAACTAGATCCTAGAATACTGGAAACCATTCTCTTACCCTTCAGTCAAGGGATTGGAACTCTTTTCTCTGGAAGCCAACTAGTCTAAGATAAAAATACCTATACACTCCATATTATGAATTCCCTAAAAAATGGCCAAACAGATCACCCAACAGTTAAACTTAAGGTCAACAAGTCCCAACCATATGGTGGCAATTTCCAAATCAGTTTAGTCTTCCCTTCATAATCCTAAGACAGAAAGGAAGAAAATTCTTAACAGGGAAAAGCTTACAACAACAGCAAAACCGAAAAAAGGAAATGAGAGGTAACTGACCATGCAAAGAAAAAAAAAAAAAGAACAAAAAAATTATAAAATCCTTCGAAAGATCAAAATCAGAAAGGTTTTATGTCCACCTACAAGAACAGAGTGGTACAAAAACACACAGAAAATTGAGCTCTTAAAAAAATTAAACTAGTTTAAATCAAAAATTAAAATATTCATTGAAAAATTAAACATTACAGCAAAAAGTCAACAAAAGGATTAAAAGAGAAAGCAGATAGAATTTCAAAGAAATTAGAGGAAAAAGACAAAAATAAATAAAAAGCAAGAAATTAAAAGGTGAGCATATTAGAGCATATTACAGAAGGTACAATATCAAATAATGGCTGGCCAAAGAAAGGTAACAGCCAAGTGCAATGTCATGCACCTGTAACTCCAGCTACTCAGCTAACTTGGAGGCTGAGGCAGGAGGACTGCTTGAGCCCAGAAGTGTGAGAACAGGGCTGAACATAGTGAAACCCTGTTGCAATTAAAAAAAAAATCTGGGAGGGCAGGAGCAGTGGCTCATGCCTGTAATCCTAGCACTTCAGGAAGCTGAGACATGAAGATCGCTTGAGCTGAGGAGATTCAGACCAGCCTGAGCCACATAGTGACACCTCATCTCAAAAATAATAATTTATTTGTTAAAATAATAATGACTTAAATATTAAAAGGATAACGGTAAAATGCAGGAGGGGAAATAATCAACAAAATCATTCAAGAAAACTGCCTAGAATAGAAAGACACAAGATGCTAGTTCTAAAGAGTCTAACAAGTACACACCACAGGGGATGAAAACATATCCACACAAGGCCAAAGAAAGTGAACAGCCAAGTGTACTATGGATATATCTGTTCCTTGCTTTGGCCTTGTGTAGATGTATTTCAGAGTGAAACTTTAGGATATTAAAAATAAAGATTCAAGATTCCTAGCTGGGCATGGTGACTCATGCCTATAATCCTAGCACTCTGGGAGGCTGAAGTGGGTGGATAACTTGAGGTCAGGAGTTCGAGACCAGCCTGGCCAATACGGCAAAACCCCACCTCTACTAAAAATACAAAAAATAGCCAGGTGTGGTGCCAGGTACCTGTAATCCCAGCTACTGGGGAGGCTGAGGCAGGAGAATTACTTGAACCTAGGAGGCAGAGGTTGCAGTCAGCTGAGATTGTGCCACTGCACTCCAGCCTGGGCAACAGAGGGAGGCTCCATCTCAAAAAAAAGAAAAAAAAAAAAAAAAGAAAAGAAAAAGATTCCAGAAAGGAAAAAGCAAAAAATAAAACAAGTTACATACAAAGAATCAGGAATTGGAAGAGATCTGGACTTCACAGAAGCAACACTGGAAACAAAAAGCAATTCAACACTGCCAATAAAATACTGAAGGAAAAACTTCCAACCCAGCCAAACTACGAATAAAGATATTTGCTAAAATAAATACAGATATTTAAATACTGCCAATCTCTAAAAATTTCCTCTCATGCACTTGTTCTTAAGAAACTACTAGAGAATGTGCTCCAGCAAAATGAAAGTATGAGGGTGGGAAGAAACCTGAGATACCAAAAACAAAGAAATCCAAGAACTACATTAAAGGAGATCCCTAGAATGGGATCTCCCTAGGAAAATAGCTGTGCAACAAATGTACGGGGAAACCAGTCTAGACTAGAGCAGTGTTATTTCCACAGAAAGTCATACTGCAGGCTATTAACACTAAGCTACCTGGCTGCCTCTGTGTAGTCTTTGAATGCCTCAGTAAACCAAACTGGATTTTAAAATCTATATTTATCTTGTTTCAACTATGTGTCAATGAAATTCCAGCTCTCCCTTCCATGTCTTATGTGCCACTATCTAGATCAGCTAATGACATCATTTTATCCAGCAGAAACATTCTGACCTACTTGTGAAAAACAGGTGTAAATCACCATAAGCCTAGAATGAGAATACACAGAGTAGTCTACTACGACTGAGCACATGCCTGCATGACATCCACTGTGAATGTGTCAGATATTCTTTTTTTTTTTTCTTGTAAGATGGATTTTCACTCTTGTTGCCCAGGCTGGAGTGCAATGGTGTGATCTAGGCTCACTGCAACATCCACCTCCAGGATTCAAGCGATTCTCCCGCCTTAGCCTCCTGAGTAACTGGGATTACAGGCACCCATCACCACACCTGGTTAATTTTTTGTATTTTTTTTTCAGTAGAGACGGGGTTTCACCATGTTGGCCATGCTGGTCTCGAACTCCTGATCTCAGGTTATCCAACTGCCTCAGCCTTCCAAAGTGCTGGGATTACAGGCATGATGAGCCACTGTGCCCCGCTGAGTGTGTTGGATATTCTAACTGTAATGGACCCCTATGTTTACCAGAACTGGCTTATGACCTTGTTCAACTGAATTCTCTAGAGGGGTTTTTGTAAACTCTCAGAGAAGCTAAATCTGAAATCAGAGTATGACTCAGAATCTCCATTCAGCAAACATTCTCAGAAAGCCTTCATCTGAGTCTTCTAATAAAGCTAGGCTTATGCTTGTTATTCAGTTTTTTTTTTTATTTTTTGAGACCAAGTCTCGCTCTGTTGCCCAGGCTGGAGTGCAGTAGCATGATCTCGGCTCACTGCAACCTCTGCCTCCCAGGTTTCAGCAATTCTCCTGACTCAGCCTCCCCAGTAGCTGAAATTACAGGCGTGCTACCACACATGCCTAATTTTTGTATTTTTTAGTAGAGATGAGGTTTCACCATATTGGTAAGTCTGGTTTAGAACTCCTGACCTCATGATCCACCTGCCTTGGTCTCCCAGTGTGCTGGGATTACAGGTGTGAGCCACCGTGCCCAGCTGTTACTCAGTTTTTAAAAAACTAAAAAACAAGCTAGGTGTGGTGGCTCACGCCTATAATCCCAACACTATGGGAGGCCGAGGCAGGTGGATTGGATTGCTTGAGTCCAGGAGTTTGAGACCAGCCTGGGCAACATGGTGAAACCCCATCTCTACAAAAAATACAAAAATTAGCCTGGCATGGTGGCACATGCCTGTAGTCCAGCTACTTAGGAGGCTGAGGTAGAAGGATCGCTTGAGCCCAAGAGGTCAAGGCTTCAGTAAGTCATGACAGTACTACTGCACTCCAGCCTAAGCGACAGAGTCCCTGCCTCAAAAACAAAAACAAAACAAAACAAACAAAAAACAACCCTAAAAAATGAAGTAAAATAAAAACTACTTAGGAATATAAATACAGATAATTCAATGCTGAAGAAAAGTAAAGCAAGGATTACACAAAAGTCCAGAGTATAATTACTTCTGGGAGGAGACATACTACATGTTTTTAAGTAAATAGTATTTGATTGCTACTATGAAGACATACTAGTATCCATATTATTACTGTTTTTTAAACTATACATGTATTTTCCATGTACTATTCTCATGTCAAACACATTCAAAATTTTTTTAAAAATCAATTTTTAAATATTACCCTCAGTACAGTGGTGAGTAAACTAATAAAAATGTTATACAGTATTTGGCTTATAAAATAATGAGTTAATGGAAACACATCTACAATAAGAGACAGTTAACCAGCTTCCATTACTTTCAAAATAAGTAAAAATGAACCTCTTTTAAGTTATGAGAAATGTTAACATATTTTTATGGAGATACATTCTTTTATCTCATAGATCAGACATGTTCCTTTCCCTGCCAGTCAGATTTAATAAATCTCCCCCTTCAATCCTCATTGCTTTTATTATCTATACTTCCTTCTGTCTTAAACACTAAGCAATAATACCATCATAAAAGAGGTCATGTCCGAGTGCAGTGGCTCTTCTCTGTAATGCTAGCACTCTGGGAGGCTACGACAGGCAGACTGCTTGAGCTCAGCAGCTAAAGACCAGCCTGGTCAACAGGGTGAAACCCTGTCTCTAGAAAAAATATAAATACTAGCCAGGCATGATGGCACGTGCCTGTAGACCTAGCTCCTTGGGAGGCTGAGATGTGAGGATCTTTAGAGCCTGGGAGGTTGAGATTGAAGTGAGCTGAGATTGCACCACTGCACTCTAACCTAGGCTAAAGAGTGAGACCCTGTCTCAAAAAAGAGAGATCATAATAATCATAATCAGGACAAACAAAGTTTGGTGTCCTTTACAACAATTTGCCAGTATACTTTTATGGTCTGATGTTATATAACACAAACTATGCTTTATACTGCAACAGAAAGGAGGTACCGAAAAGATTAAAAAAGATAATAATCCTAAAAGCTGAATATTAAATGTTGACCAAAATTTTATAGTGCCCTTGGATCTAATAATAACAAAAATTTCCAGGCCTCAATCAATGGCTGAATTCATATCAAGTACAGGTTAAACATCTCAAATCCAAAAGACTCCAAAATCTGAAACTTTTTGAGCGCTGACATGAATCTCAAAGGAAATGCTCATTGGAGTATTTCAGATTCAGAATTTTCAGATTTGGCTTGTGCAATGGGTAAGTTTAATGCAAATATTCCAAAAAAAAAAAAAAAATCTGAAATCCAAAACATTTCTGGTCCCAGGATTTTTAGTTAAGAGATACACAACCTGTAATAACAGAGTAAACAAAATTCTGATAGAAAAAATAGCAGTTGGTGATGTCACTGAATTACCTTTACAGGATTTGACTCATATAAACTAAAATCAAATACTTGCATGCAACAGAATGACTGTTACGTTTACCTTGAAGTCCATTAAGGATCGAAGTAATTTCTATGGATTTAATATGAGCAGTATCAGAATTTTTGGCATCAGCAAGATCCAGTTTCGATACCATTTCAGGAGATGGATTTGTCTGAAACGGTGGTTTGGACAAGCGCCGAAGCTTACAGTTTTTTGGAGAGTATTTTTCATCTTTGTCTTTTTCTTTGTCTAATTTATTCTAGGTTAAAGAAAAAAAGTATCTCACGTCAAACAAATTTATCATGAGGCATTTATTAGAAACAATGTTAATATCCATTTTTAACTCACTGTTACAGAACCTGTTGTTAAATACTTAACACAAAAAGAAAGAATAGAAGAAGCCCCTCAAAACAGCCAAAGATTTTTAAAGCTACTTAACAAAATACTATAGGATGAGCAAAAAGGTTTTGTATTTATACTTTAACAGTGAGAATCAAATTAGCAATCAGATAGGGGATTAGGACTAGCAAACCTATTACAACTTGCCAATAACCGGTGTTATATATTCTTCAGAATTAAAATCACAACAGGTTTAAATTAAATACTAACTAAAAAAAGAAACAATTTCAACCTGGTCATTTTAAAATCTCTTTCTCATTATATGTGGGTTGGGAATGACAAAATTCCAAGTACTTTTGGACCTTCCTACCTCAGTGACATATTAATGTTTTAGCAAAAAATGAGAAATCTTCTCAAATTATTTGTTTAAAAATAGATGAGCAGAGGTTGATGTATTTCCTGGAAGCTACTCTTAAAAAATATTTTGATTTGGCTAGGTATAGTGGCTCATGCCTGTAATCCCAACACTTTGGGAGGCCCAGGTGGGTGAATCACCTGAGATCTGGAGTTCGAGACCAGCCTGACCAACAGGGCAAAACCCATCTCTACTAAAAATACAAAAAAAATTAGCTGGGCATGATGGTGGACACCTGTAATCCCAGCTACCCAGGAGGCTGAGGAACAAAAATCGCTTGAACCTGGGAGGCAGAGGTTGTAGTGAATCAAGATTGCACTACTGCACTCCAGCCTGATCAACAGAGTAAGACTCCATCTCGGGGAGGGGAGGCGATTATTTTGATTTATAGGAAAAATAAGCTCGCTCTCTGAAGGATGAGTTAGCAGTAAACACTATAAATTTTGAGTGAGAGTGATTCGCCTAAGGATGGTACATATCTAGTATAATTCCAGATGCACAGAAGATAAGTTAATTCCTTACATATAATAGATGGCTAAGGGTAGTGGCTCTCCAAGTGTGGTCCCTGGCCCAATAATATTAGCATCTATTGGGAACTTCTTAGAAATGCAAACTCCTTGAAACAAACTCAGATCTACTGAATCAGAAATACCCAGGATTGGACCAAGCAATTTGTGTTTTAAGTAGTCCTCCAAGTGATTCTGAAATGTGTTCAAGAGTGAGATCCATTGCCTAAGGGATCAGAGATTAATTCTCGGAACACACTGAAAAGGAATAATATGTAAGTAGACTACCACAGCCAATCAATGATTTGTATTGTTCCAATTTTCCTGCTATTGCTAGCCTTTTCACTATTTCATAATTTATCCCAAGTCATAATCTACCATGCATGCTGAAGGCAAAAATAGTCTACCCAAGTTCAAGTTCAAATATAGCTTTTAATGAGTGTCAGAGAGTAGCCTCAACAACAGTAGCCCCCAGAGTAAGATGAAATACAGTGAAAGGGGGATGTACAATATCAAAATATTACCTAGGAAGCCTTTCCAAAATTCACATGCCTCTTCCCTCATAACCAGGAGTTTTAATATGTAAGCAGAGGGATCAAGAACTGAATACAGACAAATACCCCCAGAAAGAACTCCTTAAGTAATAGTCTAATATTAGCATTCCCACTCCATCCTCCACCCTACAAATGCTATTCTAAAACCTGCTTTGAGGAAAAAAATTTTTTTTTGAGATGGAGTCTTGCCCTGTTGCCCAGGCTGGAGTGCAGTGGCACGATCTTGGCTCACTCCATCCTCTGCCTCCTAGGTTCAAAGACATTGGCGTTTTTAGTCCCCCTATCCCCAACAGAACTCTTTCAGTGCCTAAAAACAATACTAAATGCAGCATAATTTTCATACATTCCTGTAAAGGAGGGAAAGAAAAGGTGTTTGAGAAGTCTTGAGTGGTAGTTAGTGGGTTGCTACACTGAAAATTTTTAAAACATAGACCCAATTTTATAGTGAAAAAAGGATGACCACTTTAGGGGGAAGCTTTCATTATCTGGGACCACTAAGGGATCATTTAGCAGAAATGGAAATTCACTTTGAATATGAAGACTGAATCTCGGAAGAACTACTAAGCACCTCAATTACATGTACTATTTAAAGTATATAACAGCCATTAAGAAGACAAAAAATATTATAAAGCCTAGTTAATGGTTTACTTGCTAATCAAACATTTAGAAAAATTTAGTCATAGAATGAATAAAAGTAACTCTATCATACATAAAAGTAACATTAATTTTCCATATGAGCTCATAAGTAAATCCACATGAAATTTGTATGGTTAATAGGATCCTGTGGGGCTGGGCGCAATGGCTCATGCCTATCAACCCAGCACTTTGGGAGGCCAAGGTGGGCGGATCACTTGAGGTCAGGAGTTCAAGATCAGCCTGGCCAACATGGTAAAACCTCATTTCTACTAAAAATACAAAAATTAGCCAGGTGTGGTGGTGCGTGCCAGTAATCCCAGCTACTCGGGAGTCTGAGGCACGAGAATCACTTGAACTGGGAGGCAGAGGTTGCAGTGAGCCGAGATTGCACGACTGTACTCCAGTCTGGGTGACAGAGCGAGACTCTGTCTCAAAATAAATAAATAAATAAATAAATTAATTAATTAATTTTTGTGAATATATTTTAAGCCACTAACTATAATCAGATAAAGATAAAGAGAAAATGGAGTTGCCAGATAGCCTTTTTTCCTTGTAATGGTTTACAGCTATTATAATAATCTATGTCTCCAAGCCACACTACCTTATGGCTCCTGGTTGGGAACCAAAGGGGAAGGAAAGGGCAGAAATGGATAAATAAAATCTGGTTGAGTGGCTTTATATAACGTTGGGACTGAAAAAGTCTCAAAAGTTATTCAGTACTGTTTCTAAAATGCTTTCCCTAACCTGACAAAATTAATTATATACAAATCTAGCATTTGAAAAATGTGCTATTTCAAGAAAGTGTAACAGTAAGACTAACAGACATTTAATTGCATCATTAGGAGGAAAAAATTTTTTTTTTGAGACGGAGTCTTGCCCTGTTGCCCAGGCTGGAGTGCAGTGGCACGATCTTGGCTCACTCCATCCTCTGCCTCCTAGATTCAAGCAATTCTCCTGCCTCAGCCTCCTGAGTAGCTGGAACTATAGGCGTGTGCAACTACACCCAGCTAATTTTTGTATTTTTAGTAGAGGCGGGGTTTCACCATGTTGGCCAGGCTGGTCTTGAACTCCTGACCTCATGATCCACCCATCTCAGCCTCCTAAGTGCTGGGATTACAGGCATGAGCCACCACGCCTGGCCAGAAAACTTCTTTTTAAGAGATAATAGTGTATAGTAAAAACAAGCACTTACCTTTATTTTCTTCCGATGTTTTATCTTTGGCACATTTTTATCAGCAGGTCTTACTATTTTATCTGCTTTAATCCATTCATCGTATCTAAAATTAAAGGAAATTAATATAAATATGTATAATACGCACCACAGAAATAACCTATGCCATATTAAAGAGAAACTCATATATAGAATCATAACATTTTAGAAGGGAAATGACCTTGGAAATCATCTCAGCTTCCTGAAGAGTAAGCTACCAAGGCCCAAAGAGAGGGATATAATAACTTGCAGGTGGATATAAAGTTAGTTACTGGCTGTGCCAAGGTTAGAGAGCATCATCTCATGATTCCTCAACTAGCACTGCTTACTCTGCTACAACAAAGAGAAACTGAATCTGTACAGAAGTATTACGATAAACCGCAGTATTTTCTACATTTTTTAAAATTTTGTTTTGTTCTTAAGCAGCAGGTAGGCAATTTTTCTCTAGACACATCAGGAAGCTAAGATAATAGCTTTAGTTTTAAATGGTATTGTGTAATAGAAAAGTACCCTATTATAACATACAGACAATGAAAAATCAACTAGAAAAAAAATGCTTGCTCGTAAAACACTAGAAAACCATTACTCTGCAAAGTTTTGCAGTATTCTGAAATGCTTCCTACATATATAGACAGCTGAGTTGACAGCTGTGATGGCCTCTTGATTCAATGCTGATAGTCTTCACAATTTCATATGGTGTAAGTTACTATCAACTGCAATAAAACTATTTGTTTAAAGCAAAAAAAAAAAAAAGAATGACAATTTATTCATTCTTCATTCAAGAAGTATGACAGCTAGAAGAAGTAAACAGTAAAAATGAATTGACATTCTCTTTTTGTGTTCAAAGTTACACACATTTCTCATGGAAAACAGAAAACTCACTGACATTTTAAATTCTAGAACATGAACACCTGAAAATCAGCTTTTAAATTTAAATGTCCTCATTGTTAGAAGTATTTAAAAAAAGTTAACGAAGTTCCCAAATCAAGAAGTAAATGACTTGAGTCATTACTTGACTAATAAATTATATTCTTAGTCTAGCGCAGGCCTGGAAAGTATCTGTAGCAAACTCCTGGGTAGTTATTCTGCTGATACAAACTACTGGCTACAGAGAAGCTGAGGATTCATCCCCATGCAAGGGATTCTGTTTGTATGCTGGAAGATGCTGAGGGCCATAATAAGAATAAGAGGTAATGGAATGAGCTTTAGGGCAGACTTAACATAATCCCTGCTTACTAGTTATGTGGCCCTCATCAACTCATTCTCAACCTAAGGTTTAATTATATCTGTATAAAATAAGACAACAATTTAAAAATAATTTAAAAAATGGTACATACCATGTATGTTTTTTTGGTGGAAACATGGTAAGTACAGGTGTAAGTACAAATATATGATAAGTACTTTGAAAAGCTTTAAAGCAAGTATTCTACTAAACACACTCCTTTTGGTACTTATACTTGGTACTATCTATTACTTGGTATAGAAATCTATCTATCTATATATAAATATATAAAATCTGTCTATGTATTTGCAGTACTTTTATCTTTCCTATTAATACCAAGAATTGTCTAAGGCTTAAGAAAGCAATTTACTTCCTTCCAAAATCGGGGGCATGGTGAAAAACGAAAACACCTCCATCCTCTGTAAATTTCAATGTGAATTCCTAGAAGTTGCTCTATTAGAATAGTTATGAAAAGAAGTCAAGATATCAACTTTGTTTCTAAAAGAAAACAAAACCAGCCTTCTAAATTCTTATGAGATAAACTGAAGTCAGTTCATGATGACTGCACACAACATTAATGTAAGCTAAACCAAGATATAATCATGTTTTACCTTTCTTAACCAAAGGCTATCTGTTCTGTAGCTAGTCTTATACCAGACATTTTTTACTATCAATAAAAAAACCGACTCAATTCAAGCTGGATTTTGATATCAATTATATTTTGAATTATAGTAAAATAGTTTTTAATTTATGAATACATATATAACATTGTACATTTTTATATTTTACATGGATCACCAAACACATTAAACAAGGAAAAAAAGTTATTGCCTCATGGGTAAAGCATTACACTGTGATAAAGAAAGATTCCTTTATTACTCAGAGATAATGCATGTTGCTTAAATTCTCTTAAGAACAAGATACACATAAATAATAAAATGATAGATGGTTGGTATGGAAGAGGCTGGGGCCCACTACCTATGCTTTGTAAATACTATATGGTAATCATGTTCTCATCTACTCAATTATAAAAGAAGGATGGTACAAGAGGAGTAGTTGCCAGAAAAATGTTTAAGTTGTAAGTTTAGATGTCAAAAGTGTCTTGGAGCAGGCAGGACACACAAAAAAACATAAATTCTGTAATTAGACGAAACAAACAATACAAATAGTACTAAAATATTTAAACAGTAGTAAACAAACAGTATGGACTTTCTATTATGTTTAATTTTAATATTAATTAATTTTAACTAGTGGAATATTCTGTACGGTTTTAAGAAATTCCTTCAAAAAATTCCTATAGGGTAATAATATAACTATTCTAACAGGAAACATGATGTATAATATTACATTATTATAGTTATAGATCTAACTTACAGATCTTTAAGTATTAACTAATATTGTAACTTTTGTTACTTAGCTTCTTTCTACTTTCTTAGTGCTTTTGTTTGTTGACAAGTATTCCCTGGTTTTGACACTAATTTTTTTGGATTTTTCTTAACCTGGCCAGTTAGGCTCTCTTTGTATCAAATACAGTTATACAATATTGTTACTGTTATCAAAACTAATAACTTTTAAAACGAGAGCATATCTTAAAAATTTATCAGTGACTTTATTTCACAAGTTAAGAAATTCCAACAATGAAAGTGAATTAGAGAAGTAAACAAAAAAATAAAAAAACAGAAAATAAAGAAAAAAATTTTTAATTAAAAAAAAAAAAAGTGAATCAGAGTGCTTGCCAAAAACTACTCTTGTGGAGAATTAGAGAAGAGGAGGAAATGGACTGCCTGTTAAAAGATTCTAAAACTAAAATATTGGTAGAGGACATTCCAGGCCTCTGGAGTAAACATAGTGAGGAGTAAGAGACCAGTGACTGTGAAGAGGAAGAAAAGGTAAACAGAACATATGAGAATTTTGGTTGAGGAAGCTTTTTCAAATTACAAATGTCCTTACCAAATACAGGCTGAGACCACTGATACAAACATATTGGCAGACAAGTATTTCAAAACCTAATAAATTTTAAATAGCATTTTCATTGTCTGATCCATCTTGCAAGAAAAATAGATGGTCAGAAAATTAAATAACTATAAGCGATCGTTGTTTTTTTAAAAATAAATGTTCCTTCTGTATATGTAATTACCCATTAGAGTATTACCTAAGTATTCCTTCTATTTTCTCTACAGGATAATTTCAAAGAATAGGAAAACAACAACAACAACAACAACCACAAATTCATGCGAGGAGGCTGGGCATGGTGGCTTATGCCTGTAATCTCAGCACTTTGGGAGGCTGAGGCAGGCAGGTCACCTGAGGCCAGAAGTTCGAGATCAGCCTGGTCAACATGGTGAAAACCTGTCTCTACCAAAAATAAAAATTAGCTGGGCATGGTGGTGTGCACCTGTAATCCCAGCTACTTGGGAGGCTGAGGCAGAAGAATCACTTGGACCTGGGAGGTGGAGGTTGCAGTGACCTGACATCACACCACAGTTTAGGTGAAAACAAGACTCCATCTCAAAAAAAATAAAAATTCACGTGGGGGAAAACTCTACACGAAAATCTCACATTTCCTACAGACATTAAAATTGTGTAAGAAAGAACCAGACTGGCATAATTACTGGTGCCAACTAATTTAAGAAAGCAATATTAGTGGGTCAAGATTTCTCATTCCTTACCAAGGAAGCACAGACTTGAAAGAAGAAAGTTTACTTCAGAACTATAAAACAAAGCTACAGTTAATCCTGTTTCTTCTATATAAATTTAGACTTTAAAAAATACAGTATATATTTATTTTCAATCTCACCTTGAATTGTAATAAAAAATACAGTATATTTAGTATACATTAAAAAGAGACAACACCAAATTTACCTTAGACGCAATTAAGAAAACAGCCAATGCAGATAGAAAATGGAAAATTTTAGCTCAAGTTCACACATCTGGAGTATCATAAAAAATTAAAATAGGCTGGGAGCGGTGGCTCACGCCTGTCATCCCAGCAATTTGGGAGGCCAAGGTGGGTAGATCACAAGGTCAAGAGTTAAGACCAGCCTGGCCAACAGAGTCAAACCCAGTCTCTACTAAAAATACAAAAACAATTCGCCAGGTGTGGTGGCACACACCTACAGTCCCAACTACTTGGGAGGCTGAGGCAGGAGAATCTCTTGAACCAGGGAGGCAGAGGTTGCAGTAAGCCAAGATCACACCACTGCACTCCAGCCTGGGAGACACAGCGAGACTCTGTCTCAAAAAAATAAATAAATAAAATAAAATAACTGGAAAGGAAGTGGCAAAGAGTGAAACTGCAGCTAAGAAATAGAAGGCCATAAAATATTTCTCAATTTCTCCTTAGGGTACCATGTCAGGTAAGATAGATCTATTCATCCCTAAAAGTACAATCTTCAGGAATACGAGAATCTTTTTTTTTTTCCTTTTGCTACAGAGTCTCTGTTGCCCAGGCTGGAGTGCAGTAGCACAATCCTGGCTCACTGCAGACCTGATCTCCCAAGCTTAATCAATTGTCCCACCTCAGACTCCTCAATAGCTGGGACTCCAGGCACGCACCACCACACCCAGGTAATTCTTTTGTATTTTGTAGAGAGAGGGTTTCATTATGCTGCTCAGGCTGGTCTCAAACTCCTAGGCCCTAGTGATTTGGCAACCTCAGCCCCCCAAAGTGATGGAATCATAGGCGTGAGCCACCACAGCTGGCAGAATACAATAATCTTAATAAGTAAGTTGAATACAAACCTTTTGGTTTTCAAATGCTTCCAGACCAGCCTGGACAACATGGTGAAACTCTGTTTCTACAAAAAAATGTAAAAATTAGCTGGGCATCGTGGCGCATGCCTGTAGTCCCAGCTACACCAACGGCTGAGGTGGGAGGACTGATTGAGCCTGGGAGGTTGAGGCTGCAGTGAACAACTGCAGTGATTGTGCCACTGCACTCTAGCCTGGGTGACAGAGTAAGACCCTGTCTCAAAAAATAAAATAAAATGCTTCTAGTCTTTTTCTTAGACATTCCCAAATACTACTCATACTGTGTTCCTCTCCCAGCTATACTGGCCATCCATGTACAGGGGCTCTCTAATATTCATGACTCTGCTTTAAGTGTCATACAAGAAATCAACATATTAGAGATCACATTCTGATAGAGTCTCTCCTGTATAGGAAGAATGCTAATATTTTAACAGCAATTACAAGCAAAAGATCTTCCAAGAAACCACCTTACTGCTAAATAGCTAGATTTTTCTCTAAGAATAGCAGGTTCATTATACCTTCAGCTATCATGTTTAGTGATAATATAGCTGGAAAACTAGGAGAGAAACTTAACCTTAGTGGTTGGCCTAAAAATAAATTAAAGTGGCTGGGTGTGGTGGCTCACACCTGTAATCCCAGCACTCTGGGAGGCTGAAGCAGGCAGATCAACTGAGGTCAGGAGTTCAAGACCAGCCTGGTCAACATGGCGAAACCCTGTCTCTACTAAAAATACAAAAATTAACTGGTCCTGGTGGTGCATGCCTGTAATCCTACCTACTCAAGAGGATGAGGCAGGAGAATCACTTGAACCCAGAAGGCAGAGGATGCACTGTGCCGAGGATGCACTGTGCCAAGATTGTACCCATGCACTCCAGCCTGCGTGACAGAGCAAGACTCTGTCTCAATAACATAACATGAAATAAAATAAATTGTCTTGCAACTTTAGATTCAAGCAATAGAGTTTTCCAAAAATGTCTGAAAATCCAGGTAGACTGGATTGTATATGAACTATCCTGGCTTTAACTGGTCTTAACCTTTAGGAATCATAATTGGAAGATCATAATGGGCCTCTTCATGATTACAGGAAATAAATTAATTTTGCAGGCCACAAGGGAAAGAGAATTACCAAATGCTTCCATTTAAAAAAAAATACTGAAACAAACAAAAAGTATTAAAACAAATATTAAAAATAAACAGAGTTGAAAAATTAAGACAGTGATTAGCCCACACGTTTTCAATTCCGTTAACAGTACAATCAATATAATTAATTCTACAGATGGAATCTAAACAAGTATCTTATTGAATATTTATCTAAAGTACTAAGGAAAGTATTTTCAAGGTATATACACGACTTGTCTAAGAATATTTCTATTGAGATCACTTAACATTCAACTAACAAAACAAACATAAAAGAACACATGCATGATAAACTCATTTAACTTCTGAAGATCTAGTATGTTCCCTGACCTATACAAAATGAAGTAGAATGATTTTTTTTTTTTTTTTTGAGACAAAATCCTGCTCTGTTGCCCCAGCTGGAGCGCAACGGCGAAATCTTGGTTCACTGCAACCTCCGACTCCTGGGTTCAAGCAATTCTCATGCCTCAGCCTCCCGAGCAGCTGGGATTACAGATGTGCACCACCACATCCAGCTAATTTTTGTATTTTTAGTAGAGATGGGATTTCCCCATGTTGGCCAGGCTGGTCTAGAACTCCTGACCTCAGGTGATCCACCCACCTCGGCCTCCCAAAGTGCTGGGAAAAAAGGCATGAGCCACAACGCCCAGCTGTAGAATGAAAAATTATATGAGACTCCAAGACTGTAATGTATTAATTTGATAAACACCTCTTAGGTACCTACTGTGTAACAGAGTCTGCACTAGGCACTGGGTACTCAGCAATCAAATCAACAAACACAGCTTTTGCCTGCAAGGAGCTTACAATTTAACAGAGAAGATAACACTAAACAGTAACGACAAATTTTTAATACAAACCTTCTGAAACTTTCTGAAAGAAGCCACCACACAGATATTTGATTTTTAAAATGTTTTAAAATATTCATACAAAGCTAAAAGATACCATTCAGAGACCATAGCATAGTTGCTCTCACCAGAGAAAAATAGGAATTCTAAAAAGAAAGCTTTATGACTTTTGTATGAATGCACTGGCAAATTACGTAAGAAATCATTTGGTAATAATAAAAACGAAAAAGAATGTTAGTCAACCAGACATACTACCAAAATGGTTAATATGCCCATATCAATTCAGCTTTTGGTTCTTCTTAAACCCAATTTAAAAATAAATATTATCAACATATAGTTAATATATAACTAAAAGGCACAGTCTGAGAGATTTAAAAATAAATAGCATGCAGAATAAAGGTATTTCAAAAATAACTTCATAAGTAAAATCAAATTACTATAATACTTAAAACTCCACTCTTTGAAATATGTATACAGATTATAAGATAAAAATCTAATAACCAATCATTAAGTAAAATGTTAAAATCATCTATATTTTGTTTTCTATATTGAATAGATTCATTTAATAATTGTTGCATAATATGTATTTTATATCTTGCCTCTCTACAAACAAAAAAAAGTACGTCATATAATTAACTTATGTAGTTTTTAAAAACTTCACATATAAAGGAGAAATTTGTACTGTCTTAGGAAAGGGATTTCCCCTCCTGAATTAAATAAATAAAAGTATGACAAAATAATAGGAAAAAACACCAAGTCATGATGAAAAGCAGTTATTATTAATTATAAACTTCATAAGCAATTTTACCAGTATATACCTACTTTATGAATTTTATATAATCTCAGTTTATAGGTATTTTAATCTGACTGAATATCTAAAACAAGATTTATGAAAATAATAACTGATCACAATTTAATGCTTTTAATCATGTACCTATAATAAAGTGAGACAAAAATAAGTCATATATTATTCAAAAATAAAATTCCTAAGTATGCTATGAACATTTCATATTTCTACTTAACATAACAGTTAAATCTACATCAGAGAGACAAAAATAGTATTCCTCATACTTAAGAATGTAACGGCAGAATGATAGAACCATAAATATTATAGCATAGTCATATTTAAGATTTGACATAAACGGCTCAACAGAATGGTATAGTAATTATATCAACAGGTTTTCTTAGGCAATTTAACTCTATAAAATAAAACAGAAGTATAGGTCTTTAGGCAAAGTTAATATGTAATAATAAGAACGCTAATCGGGCATTTTACCAACGCTTACAGAAACAACTGCAAATGGTTAACTATGGCATTAACTGCATATTGTAACACAGATGCTAAGTTTTTTAAATTCCCCAAGATTATACTTTGTTAATATTTGATAAATTTACAGAATTAGGTTTTTTGTGCACACTTAGACAAGAATACCAATGTACCTGCCAATCTACAAAACTACTGAATGAAATAGGTCCAAGTTTAGTAAACCTCTAAGATGAATACACAAAAAAAGAAAAACTAAAACCCATTTGAGAGTAACACATAATTGAATTATTAATTGTTTTTCATGAAGGAAATGTTTACGTTCTTTTTTACCCAAAAACTATGGTTAAATGAAAAGTCACTCTACTCTCTTCTAAAACAAATTTACAGATACGGAAACCATTGTCAAATGGTCTTCATTTTATAGGCCTCTGACTTCTGTACTATAGAAACAAGACAGACAATTTCCCATGGTACCTTGCTTTCTATCATTACCAGGACAATTATTTCAAAGAAGATTAGAACAACTTTGTACTCTATTTCAATATTCCTAAATCCAATGGCATACACAATGGAAGTATAGCAGAGATCAGATTACATGGAAGTAAAAGAAAAAAGAAATAAAATGAAGGACACAAACATTTTAGAACAGGAAAGAACAAAGAAATTAAGCTGAAAAGTGACATTAAAAAATTTTAAAGGACAAAATGAGACTAGGAATAGATACTTTGGGAGGCTGAGGTGGGCAGATCATAAGGTCAGGAGTTTGAGGCCAGCCTGGCCAACATGGTGAAATCCCATCTCTACTAAAAATACAAAAATTAGCCGGGTGTAGTGGTGGGTACCTATAGTCCCAGCTACTCAGGAGGCTGAGGCAGGAGAATCTCTTCAACCAGGGAGGCAGAGGTTGCAGTGAGCCGAGACTGGACCACTGTACTCCAGCCTGGGCAACAGAGCAAGACTCCATCACCACCCCCCAAAAAAAAAGAAGAGATAAAAAGTCACAGAAAATTAGTATTTCTTTTTATTTATTATTATTTTTTTTTAGAGATGAGGTTTCACCATATTGGTCAGGCTGGTCTCGAACTCCTGACCTCAGGTGATCCACCCGCCTCGGCCTCCCAAAGTGCTGGGATTACAGGCGTGAGCCACCACGCCCGGCCAGAAAATTAATATTTCTAATCAAATTCCTTCCAGTCTCTCGGTCTCGACTCCATTTTGTTTGCTAAGAGATGGTCTCTTTATGTAACCCAAAGATGTCACCTACATCATATACAAATATGAACTCAAATTAGATCAAACGTGTAAGTATTACAGCTAAAACTATAAAGTTCTTAGAAGAAAATATACAGGAAACATTTCAGAACACTGGATTTGGCAATGTTTCCTTGGATATAGCATCATAAGCAAAGGCAACAAAAGAAATAAACATTTGCAGATCATATATCTGATAAAAGATTAATATCTAGAATATATGAAGAACTACAGTCCAACAACAAAACAACTGACCAACTCAAAAACGGCAAGGATTTGAAGGAACATTCCTCCAAAGAAGATATACAAATGGCTACTAAGTACATGAAAAAGGCTCAACTGTAGTCATTAGGGAAATGCAAATCAAACCACAATGAGATACTACTTCACACTCACTAAATGGCTATAACTTCCAAATTTTTTTAAACAGAGAATAACAAGTGTTGACAAGGATGCAGAGAAACTGGAACCCTAACACTGCTGGTGAGAATGTAAAATGGTGTAGTCTCTGTGGAAAAGTTTGACAGTTCCACAGAAAGTGAAACAGAGTTACATATTAATGAGTTGAGAAGCAGCTCCAGTGAGAGGATCAAGCTATTATCTGTCCCAATCCTCTATTATAGATATCGCTTTAAAAAACCAGTGGCTTTTATTTGGAGTCTAACTTCTGCTCTACTTCCATTTTGTTGTCAGGAGGTCCAATTTAGTCCACGTTCATTTAGTACTTACCATATGCCAAATGCATACATTTCTAGATGTGGTAAGGGATACTAGGGGAATAGACATGAAACAACAATTTTTTTTTCATATTTTAAAATCAAGTTCACTTTTATAATAATTAATATGGTCCTCATGTAGAAAGCTTGAACAATTAAGAAAAAAACAACAACAGGAGGGAGAGGAGAGCTGAAAGAATTTACTCAGAGTCCTAGGGGAAAGTTATATTCCAGAAGAACAAATTCCTTTGGCTCAAAAAAATAACTTAGAAAAATTCAATATCAGAAATGTGACTCAAGTTAGGATTGGAAAAATAGGAACAGAAACCAAAAAAGGGTTAAATTCATATCAGAAAGAAATAGGGGAACAATTAAAAGGGAGAAAATGTATAAAGATGAGGAAGAGACCAAAGATAATTGAGGAACAGCTTCTTAATTTTGAGAAAGGAAAATAAACAAGAAAACTGGTTGTAGCTGGAGCCCAAGCAAAGTATATCATGGCAGGAGTGATCAACTGACTGTAATGCCATCAATAAGGCACATAAGAGTGCAAGACAAGGAGGAGGAATTTACCTACAAAGGGTCACTAGTGTTCCCGGTAAGCACAGCTGTGGAGACGGTGAACAAAAGGCCGATGAGTGGGTTTACACAGAAAAAGGAGAGAAATTGAATAACAAGTGTAGGTAACTTTCAAATAGTTCTGCTGAATGGAAATAGAGCAAAATGTCACAGCAGGAGAAGGCAGGCTCCAGAAAAGGTTTTTCTTGAGACAGGAGAAATAACTACAGATCTGTAAATAGTGGGAATGATAGAACAGAGTAAGAAAATGGGCCAGGTCTTTGATCAGGCAAGAAGGAATGGCTATTAGAAGACTGGCTTCATACAGTAGCATGATTGTGTATCTATGGCTAAAGATGAAAACACACAATGCGGCAGCAAATGCAGGCAGATCTAATGAAGTCTGCAGAAATGTTTTTCTTGTTTCTGTTTCTCAGTAGGTACAAAGAAAGGTCTCACCAGCTGAAAATGAGAATAGGGAAGAGATTTGGGGGATGTGAAGAGATCAGCAGCAGTATGAAATAGTCTTCTAAGAAAGTAGGAGAGTGAATGGAAGAAGGACATAAAGAATTAAGGACCCACTTGAGGTTCACAGTTATGAATTTAAAATAAGAACAGTTACTGTGGTTGCTTGCTTTACTCCAACCAGGATTGGCTGCACAGGTGCAGGCAAGGAGCAGGAGGGTTAGATGTAATTAAGGTTCTTGTGGTTTTGTCAGATGAGTACTATAAAAAAAAAAAAAGGAGAGCAAAAGAAGAGCTGGAGTCAAAAGCAGTGATTATAATAATGAATGACCAGGGAATGTAAGCAGTAAGAGAAGACTTGAGGGCATTAGCAGGGTGGAGAGCTAAGGGGTGGTAGGATCAATGGACTATCAATCTTGCTGGGGTTAAATGTCCTGTCTGAACTATGAATACCTTAATAAGGTCCACTCCTTGGTATCTTTGGTGACAAGCATACACTTGGCACACAGTAGATATTCAACTTATGTTTGGAAAATAAAAAAAATACAAATTTGATAAAAAGCAACTGAATGATGGCCAAAAGTAGAACTGAACCCACTCATTTGTGAAAGCCTTTTCCCAGGTTTCTTCAACCCCCTAACTCGTTCCCTCTTAGAAGGATTTAATTTGCTTGGAGAAAATATTTTTTAAATGTAGCACAGTTTTAATTTCAAATAATATATTTAGCATAATTTATCTTTTCAGTTCTCTATAACTGGTAACATGAACTAGAATCATTGTGACTTATTTAAGAGTTTTACAGTTGAAATTTTACAGCGTCTCTTTTACTTCTGGGTTCCCATTAATGCAGCTGGTGATCCTCAACATAGAAAAAATTATTCTCTAACTAAATTTGCAACTCTTTGATTATGGAAAGCCAAGTTGAAAATGAGTGGAGAAAATTCAATCAGTATTGATATATTATAGTAAAATATTGATGTATTTAAAATTCCATGCCAATTAGTCTAGTTTCACTCAGTTGTTACTAAACAAGGAAATCCAACACACTCAACCAGTTTATGACATGTTAATTTCAATGTGTAACCTTACTTTCAAAAATCAATCCCATATTTGACACAACTTAGGAACTTGAGAGTGTCCCAAAAGGATCAATTAGATAATTACACCAAGAATTTCTATACAATATTAACATCACTAAGGAAAGTTAAAATGAATAGAACAGAGAGCCTACTACTCAAAACTACTTAAGTAGAACTAAAATGTTTTAAATGTATGGAGACATTTTTAAAAGACTAAAAGAGAACACACCAATATTAGTAATTTTATCTTTCTACTTTTATATATTTTTTTCTCATTTTTCTAAATTGAATTGTTATTTTTAGAAGAGTTTTAAAAATAATTTATGAGAATACGCCAAACATTCCTAGTGCTTGGTGACACAGTAAATAATATAGTGTTAGACAATAGTTTTCTAGATATTGTCACTGCATCAGAAAAATAATGTGGCAGTATTATACTATTTGTGGTTAGGGGAAAATAGTTCAAGCACTTCCCAGTAAATCTGGTGTAAACATGTTAAAGCATGACTTTTTTTTTTTAATCACAATAGTAGAAAACAAACTTGCCCAAATGTTAACCTTTGTGTAACAAAAATCAACATTTTCAGCTGTGAAATAGGGACTTACACGAAAATTATATTAAAGATTTACACAGGTTGGGCATGGTGGCTCACGCCTATAATCCCAGCATTTTAGGAGGCCCAGGTGGGCGGATCACCTGAGGTCAGGCATTCGAAAACAGGTTGGCCAACATGGTGAAACCGTCTCTACTAAAAATACAAAAATTTGCTGGGCGTGGTGGCGCACACCTGTAATCCCAGCTACTTGGGAGGCTGAGGCAGGGGAAATCGCTGCTTGAACCTGGGAGGTGAAGGTTGCAGTGAGCGGAGATTGTGCCACTGCACTCCACACCCTGGGTGACAAGAGTGAAATTCCATCCCAAAAAAAAAGAAAAAAGAAAAAAAATTATATGTGTGTGTGTATACACACACACACACACACACACACACACACACACACACCCCATTTTAGAAAAAAATGTAAAAATTCACAACAAAAACTTTTTATTTTTTGAGACAGAGTCTTGCTCTGTCACCCAGGCTGGACTGCAATGGCATGATCTTGGCACACTGCAACCTCCATGTCCCAGGTTCAAGCAATTCTCGTGCCTCAGCCTCCCAAGTAGATGGGATTACAGGCTCCTGCCACCACATTCAGCTAATTTTTGTATTTTTAGTAGAGACGGGGTTTCACCATGTTGGCCAGGCTGGTTTCAAATGCCTGACCTCAGGTAATCCATCCGCCTAGGCATCCTAAAGTGCTGGGATTACAGGTGTGAGCTACTGTGCCTAACCTAAAAATAGTATAAGACAGATACTTTTACATTATTTGAGAAAATCTCTTTCCTAGAAAAACATGTTTCATGGCCAGGAGCACTGGCTCATGTCTATAATCCCAGTACTTTTGGTGGCCAAGGCAGGAGGACTGCTTGAGCCCAGGAGTCTGAAACCAGCTTGGCAACACAGTGAGACCCCATCTCTATAAAAAAAAAAAAAATTAGCCAGGTTTGGTGATGCACACCTATAGTCCCACTTATTCCAGAGTCTTGAGGTGGGAGAATCACTTGAGAACAAGAAGTGGAGGCTGCAGAGTCATGATCGCACCACTGCACTCCTGCCTGGGGGACAGAGCAAGATCCTGTCTCTTTTTTTTAATCTGAAATACGTGTTTCAGATAGAACTGAACTATCTGAAATACATGTTTCTGATACATGTTATCTGAAACACGTTTCAGATTATTAAAAAAACACACATGGAAATAGTTCTACACAAATTTCCCAAATTGCTCGGCATGAATGATTGCCGCTTAAGATAAAACTATTTTCATGAACCTCCATGCACAAATCGTCATTTCTAATTTCATATCTGTTGTATAAAGTATAAATTTAGAGATCAAGCTGAAAAGAAAAACAATCATAGAGCTGATGAGAATTTGTTGCAGTCCTTATTAGATCAGCATCAGAACTGGAGGAGCAGCAAAAATGAAAATTGTTTATTTTCAATAAGACTCTGATTATTGCAGATAGAAATAAAAATATTGTTATATTAACTCTAAGAAGATTAACTGCTTAATCTACTGAAGTACACTTGTTTTCTCCATGATGTTGGAGTATACAGAGATCCATCCAACAGGTCTTCATCAAGATGTTAAGTTTTCTTCTTTTCAAAGTTCATAGCATACAGGCACTTGAGTTGTAAGAAACAGATGGCAACCCTCACAGCAACACAAGCATGTCTTGTTGACCTAGGTCCCATTTTCCACCCTATATTATTAAAAACCTGAATGCCTCAATTTAAATTCTTTCCCTTTTTTTTTTGAGATGGAGTCTTGCTCTGTTGCCCAGGCTGAAGTGTAGTGGCACCATCTTGGCTCACAGCAACCTCTGCCTCCCAGGTTCAAGCAATTCTCCTACTTGAGCCTCCTGTGTAGCTGGGATTACAGGCGTGTGCCTCCACGCCCAGCTAATTTTTGTATTTTTAGGCTGGTCTCAAGTTCCTGACCTCGTGATCTACCCGCCTCGGCCTCCCAAAGTGCTGGGATTACAGGCGTGAGCCACCACCCCTGGCCTCTTTCTACCCTCTAAAATCCAAATACTCCTGGAATTCTCTTTTAGTCAATCTTAACAAAACAATGCTGTATCTTAATTGTAAAATAATTTCATGAATGACTGAATTTTTTATCTACTAAGCCTCTTTTGTTTAATGAGCCAATTAATAGATAATAAGCCTTTATTATAGTCAAAGTTGGAGACACCTAAATTCTATCCATTTTTCATCAAAGACTTCATAAAAGCCACAAGGAAAAACTGTCTCTACATGTAAACTAGCATAATAATTAGAAGACCTGAAAACAGAGGTAAAAGGTGTTGCGACTCTATCTTGTGGGTATTACTTTAGTAATTATTCATTTTTGTTAATTCAAGTATTTCTTCCTAAATTTTTTTTTAATTTAAGAGATGGGGTCTCATTCTGTCAGTCAGGCTGAAGTATAGTCATAGCTCCTGTGCTCAAGCAATCCTCCCACCTCAGTAGCTGGTACTACAGGCATGCAACACCACACTTAGCTTTTTTCTTCCTAATTTTAAACCAACATATTCTACATTTACATTTATATCCTAGGCAGAAGTAGAACTCCCTCTACATTTATATTTCAGTAAGATAATTTAGTAAGAACAAAATGACTAGAAGTCCAAAATTGGGCAAAATATTCTTGTAGTAGCTGTATCTGAGATCTCAAGTATCTTCTTTGGAATATAGTCATTAATAGCCAGGCCTTCAGGTGAGGAAAATCAAGTACCATAAAGGCAGCATAAGAAACAACAGTTGATGCCTGTAATCCCAGCACTTTGGGAGGCCGAGACAGATCACCTGAGCTCAGGAGTTCAAGACTGGCCTGGTCAACATGGCGAAACCCTGTGTCTACTAAAAATACAAATACTAGCTGGGTGCGATGGCGTACACCTATAATCCCAGCTACTCAAGAGGCTAAGGCACAAGAATCACTTGAGCTCCAGAGGTGGAGGTTGCAGTGAGCCAAGATTGTGCCACTGAATTCCAGCCTGGGCAACAGTAGACTCTGTCTACAGAAAAAGAAAAAAGAACCAACAGGTGAAAGGATAAACTGTGTACAGTGTGTTAAAGTGGTATCTGGAAAAACTTATGCTTCTGGATAACCATCACATCTAAGCACTGATGATAAGTATTCTTAACATCTATAACTGTATCTTGACTAGAAAGAATAAAGAATGAGCCCAAAACAAAACTGCTGAACATTTCCTCATGACTTAAGTTGCTATTTGCTATTTTCTTCCAAGCATCAGAATGGATCAGAATTGTACTTTTCTCAAAATAAGAAAGGTAATCAGATTAGACCATGAGCTTCCTATTACACAACAGGACAACAAAAAATTTAAGAAACAGAATTTTGTATAGTACAATTTATTTAAAACACATGCATGTAAGAATACTATATATTTTCTATGAGTACATTTATATGTATGCGAAAGTAGAATGAAAACTCAGTAAGGATAGCCTCAAAACTCTCAGAAGTGATTTTCTTTAGGGAAAGGGCAATGTGGGAAGTGATTAAAAAGAATCAAAATTTTATTTGCAACACTTGAACACAGAATTTGAGATGATGCCTTCCTAATAACTTCCCAAACCACAGAACATAATTTTAAGTATAAAGTATGAAAACTGTATTCCTCCTTGAAGACACTGGGTACACCATGAACCCACAACTTAAGACTTCTATGGTTAATTTTTCCAGGTATCTAACTGTATGATAGGCTGTATTTCAAATATAATATCAAATATTCCAAAATAAATTATTCTTAAAAGATAACTAAATGAACAGATCCCAAAACTGGCTAGCCAATTTTGGATAAAATCAAAATACAAAATTTCTTTGGAAAGGCAAATAAAATTTATCTATGAAAAAAGCTTAAGTCATTGAACACAACTTAAGACCAAATTTCAGGCTTGCCTTTCACTGCCCTAGGTTAGTAGCAATCAAAAAGTGCATTCTATTTTAGTGAAGCAGGCCTGCTTACATTTTCAACCATATTTTTTCAAAGATACTAATAAATTTCTGAGATGTCTAAATAAAGTTGTAATGCAATAGCTGTTAATAAGGAGATAAGGCTTTCTTGAAATATCTAATGTTTCCTAGGAAATCCCAACTTTTAAACGCTGACTACAGAAGGAAAGAAATGACTTAATACAAAAAGAGAGGTTACTGTGGCAATGTAGTTTAAAATGCAAGCGAGCAAGCAGCCTGTAATCGGCTTGTAGATGTCCAGAAGTTCTGATCTCTTTTATCTTTTCAACAAATTTTTCTATCATTTCATCAATGTTTTGTCTACTAATCTACAGGTAGTACTTAAAAATCAAGTGTGTAGACCTCAGTTTTCTAGACACTAACGGTATCTTCTAAGTACTAAAAACATTAATAAGTCACTAAGTGAGGTATTTACATGCTAAAAACTACGTATTTTTAATAAGGTACTATGACCTCAATTAGAATACTAATAAATCTGTAATCTGTTACTTAATTTTTTAAATAGAAAAGTATTTTATAATTGTTTTTAGGTAATAATCACTAGCTAAAACTCAAGTTACCTCACATTCCATCCGCAGTAATGCACCAAGTAAAGGACCTCTCCACCTTCGACATCAGAATCTTTAATACTAGCTTCATACATTTTTTGATTTTTCCCTCGTCCATACCGCACTTGGACTTTCATGCCTGGTGGATAGCATTCAAACTCCTCTTCCTCATTGTTGTCATCATCATCTTCATCCTCTTCTTCTTCTTCCTCCTCCTCCTCCTCTTCTGCTTCTTCATCATCTTCATCTTCGTCTTTATTCGTTTCATCTCTTGAAAGGTTTAAAAAATTGCAGAGTTAATAAAAGACACTTCATAAGTTTTTCAGTTCCAAACCACATATATTGATAAAAGTTGTGGCTGTGATTGTTCCGGGAAAAGCAGGTTCCACGTGTATGAAATTCTCTGAGTTTCAATTTAGTATTAAAAACTAAAACTGTGTAAGACAATCAAGGTTACAGAAAGACACATTTAGAGAAAATGAAGATTAAAAAATAAGTGCAGTAAAAGAACATTTCCAAAAGTCAGAAGAACAGAATTTGTGCCGAACAGCAAGAAGCAAGTATAGCCAACTCTAACAATTTTTTCATATTTTATTAAAAGTGTTTTACATCTTAAGTGACAAAAAAATTCATTATACTTCACTGCCATTTTATGACTAAAAATTATTCTTCATTCAAATATTTTCAGCCTCAAGATGTCTGTTTTCTTTTAGAGACAGAATCTTGCTCTGTCACTCAAGCTGGGGGCCTCAGGATGTTTAAAACAAAAATTTTTACTAGCAGATTGCAGTCTTAATAACTTTAAAACATGCTCCAACCAAATTTTCAAACGTTATAATAACTGAAATACTATCTTAACTTAAACAGAAATATTCTAATAATGTACTATCAATATCTTATCAGGTTTGTTCTTTCTATTCTTTAAACTTCAACACAACTTCTACTCTCTTTACCAGAGATTCATTAACATCTTCCACAAATCTTCTCAACTATGGTGTTCCAAAGAAATAGATGAGAGGCCAATTACAAACATATGAAACTAAAAGCCAAACTATTACAGAAAGAGTATTACATTCATTTTTTTTTTCCCTTGAGACAAAGTCTCACTCTTGCTGCCCAGGCTGGAGTGCAATGGCACGATCTCGGCTCACTGCAACCTCTGCCTCCCGGGTTTCAGGCAATTCTCTTGCCTCAGCCTCCTGAGTAGCTGGGATTACAGGCGCCTGCTACCATGCCCAGCTAATCTCTTTTGTATTTTTAGTAGAAGCGAGGTTTCACCATGTTGGCCAGGCTGGTCTCAAACTCTTCACCTCAGGTGATTCGCCTGCCTCGGCCTCCCAAAGTGCTGGGATTATAGGCATGAGCCACCACACTCAGCCTTACATCCATTTTTATCTTCTTAGTACCATGTACTTTATAAAACTGAGCATTTACATCCTTTTTATACTGACCACAAATCTATATTCAACAACTTGGAGAAAATCTTCAATTATAAATCTTTCCAAACACTAGATTTATTTTATTTTACTTTTGAGAGGGAGTCTTGCTGCTGTCACCCAGGCTGGAATGCAGTGGTGTGCTCTTAGCTCACTGCAACCTCCACCTCCTGAGTTCAAGTCATTCTCCTGCCTCAGCCTTCTGAGTAGATGGCATTATAGGCGCACGCCACCACACCAGCTAATTTTTGTATTTTTAGTAGAGACAGTGTTTCTCTATGTTGGTCAGGCTGGTCTTAACTCTTGACCTCTGGTGATCCGCCCGCCTCGGCCTCCCAAAGTGCTGGGATTACAGGTGTGAGCCACCACGCCCAGCCTACAAACACTATATTTACTTAAAAAAAAACCTTCAATATGAAATCCAAGGCTACGTTCAGTCTGTTTTTATCTGCTGCTCTGTATGTCTGTACTTAGACTCCATCACTTTATGGTTGACAAATGATTAAACATCGTAAGGCAGAACTAACACTTTAGCATTTAAGCTTTAAAAATTAATAATATATAAAATGTATATCTTATGTATAAAAATTAATAATGTATGCTATATTAAACATTAAAATTATATATACATATATTCACACACACACACGCACGCACACACACACACACACACACACACACACTTTTCCCCCTTGGAGACAGGGTCTCGCTCTGTCATCCAGATTGGAGTGCAGTGGCCTGACCACGGCTCACTGTGGTCTTGACTTCCTATGTTCAAATGATCCTCCCATCTCAGCGTCCCAGGTAGCTGGGGCTACAGGCACACACGACCACACCCAGAGAATTTTTATTTTTTATTTTTATAGAGACAGGGGTCTCACTATGTTGTTCAGGCTGGTCTTGAACTCCTGGGCTCAAGCAATCTTCACACCTCAGCCTTCCAAAGTGCGGAGATTATAGGTGTGAGCCACTGCGCCCACCTGATGAATGTAATATTTATCTTTAAAAAAAAAAAACTTCCTCTACTGATAATTTCAGTTTTACATTCCTATACGCAATTTTTTTGGGAAAATATACTGTACCATTCCTAACTATGTAATTATATAGGCAATAAAAATCATCTACAAATAGTGATATAAGCAGCACTATAATGCTTTTCGATTCTCCTTTTCCTTTTGTATAGTGGGTCAGGAGTGTTGGGTGATATTTAATAGACCTGTGGAAGTAAGTCCAAGTTCACGAAAGTATCAAATGTATCAATTTTGTCTGAACTATATCACAAATTCCTCAAAAATTCTCGATTTATTCCTATTTTAAAGACTCCACTACAGTCAAATACATAGGTATTTAAAAAACTAAAACCTTCATGAAACCAGCTATAATCTGACATAAATATACATATTGTGTGTGTGTGTGTGTGTGTGTGTGTGTGTGGACATATATATATATATATATTTTTTTTTTTTTTGGAGACGGAGAATCACTCTGTCACCCAGGGTGGAATGCAGCGGCGCAATCTAAGCTCACTGCAACCTCCGCCTCCCGGGTTCAAGCAATTCTCCTGCCTTAGCTTCACAAGTAGCTAGGACTACAGGCACGTGCCACCACACCTGGCTAATTTTTTATTTTTAGTACAGATGGGGTTTCACCATCTTGGCCAGGTTGGTCTTGAACTCTTGCCCTTGGATGACCTGCCTGCCTCGGCCTCCCAAAGTGCTGGGATTACAGGCGTTAGTTACTGCGCCCAGCGATAGATATATATATATATATATATATAGTTTTTGAGACAGTCTCACTCTGTCACACAGGCTGGAGTACCGTGGCATGATCTCAGCTCACTGCAACCTCTGCCTCGCAGGTTCAATCAGTTCTCCTGCTTCAGCTTACCGAGTAGTTGGGACTACACACCACCACGCTCGGCTAATTTTTGTATTTTTAGTAGAGACGAGGGTTTTACCATGTTGGCCAGGCTGGTCTCAAACTCCTGACCTCAGGTGATCCACCTGCCTGGGCCTCCTAAAGTGCTGGGATTACAGGCGTGAGCCACCACACCCAGCCTGAGATTAAAATATTAACAATGTTATTGAAAATACTTCAATATTTCTATTATGAAAAAATAATTTTAGTAAGGCTAAAATATCTAAAAAATTAACAGAAATTGCATTATCAATGACAGTTATGAAGAATTTTATTTTATATAGTACATTAAAACAGTTTTTTTTTTGAAAGAATATTTGCCTAAGTCATAAGACTCTACTTTGCATATTGGGGGAAAAAAGTGTATTTTATTGTGGCCACAATAAAAGAGATTTATCATGTACCTCAGAATCATCATATAAAAGTAAGATATAGAATCGAAATTATAAATTTTTTAAAATGACAACAAACTCTAAGCTGTATCTTACGTCACAGAATACACTGAGTTGATGAGTACAAACAATCCTAAATACCAATAGCAAGCACAATTATACTTTAAGTAGTAGCCCAGGCAAATTTTCATTTAATCTAGAACAGAAACCCAATACTCTTGTATTAATGAAATCAAGCAATCAAAATTGAAAAATTAAAAATATACATTTAATATCACCCTCAGACACGAACCAAATGAAATTCATTTTAATAATACACTGAAGTATAAAGAAGAAAACAATATAATTACTGGCAATCAACTACAGAAAACTACTCTACTCCTCTAAGACTTCAGTAGCAAATTCAAGACTAATGTGCTAAACCAGACAGAACACAGAATGCCAAGAAAGAGAGCCTCTGAAAGTATATAAAATGCAACCAACATACAGGTTAAAAAAATTAAGTTGATGCATATATTAACATACATGCACTCACATACATACATACACATACACATTTAAGCCAGTCATATTTTAGAGAAGAATATCTTGGGAAACAAAACGTATCAGCAAGGATTTTCATCTGAATTCACAAAGAAATACCAAATCTTCCCAACTTGATGTTACATTCTTTACAATGAAACAAAATTTTTAAAAAAGCTAGTGTATGAAGTACCTGCTATGGTCAAGACACTGAACTAGACATTTTACATATATTAACTTCTTCAATTTCCCACATCTGGACAATGGAAGGAGGACACTGAACATTCTTGGTAGTAGCCTATTACTTACAGAAAGTTTATATGCCAGAGAAATACCTATATATTAATTCTTTATCATTGTAAAATTTTCCACTGCAATTATCTAATCAAACTAAAAAGTCAACTACAGTAAGCCCCTCTCATCTGCAGGGGATACATTCCAAGATCCCCAGCAGATGCCTGAAACCGTGGATAGTACCAAACCTTATATATACTATGTTTTTTCCTATACATACATACCTCTGATAAAGTTTAATTTATTAATTAGGCCATGAGATAATAACTAATAACATAAAACAATTATAATATGATGTAATAACAGTTATGTGAATGTGGCCTTGTCTCACTTTCTCAAAATATTTTACTGCACTTTACACTCACCTGTTTTTCAGACCACAGGTAACTGGTACTGTGGAAAAGCAGGGACTACTGTATAAACAGTCCCAACTGTAATGCTTCTAAAGAATATCTACCAAACTAGGGCAGTCACATCAAGAAAATTTTAGTTTGAGGTATGCATATACTAATAAGTATCTATAGTACATAAAAATCCATATAGAGTTAAAAGGGTTACTAAAAACCTACAAAATACAGTTTGTTCTATAAAATAAGCAGAAACATCAACTTAAAAAATTAAGTAACAAAGAAAAAAATACATATTTATCATAGTGCCTTGCAAACAGCAGATGTTCCAGAAACACCTGCAGATTTAAAAATCAGATTTTTAGGTAAAAAGCTGAATCCTTACTAAGATTATCAAAATGATCTCCTGTGGAAGTACTTTAAATATACACTTACACGTATAGAAACGTAACAAAGTATAAACGACAAACACTTTTAGTACATTCTTCTGACAAACACTTCTAGTACATTCTTCTAACCCAGGATTTTTTTTCTTCCATGTTTGTCTGTATGGTGCCATCAAAATTTCAGAACTCTGATCAATCAAAGACTTGAGACAAAAGGCTGAAATCTTTACCAAGTTTCTTAATACTTGAAATAGTCTCCAACAGCAGTAAGGCATACTTCAGATACATATTTTTATACACAAAACTACAACAAAGAATAATAAACAAATACTTTTTACTATATTCATATAATGCCTCCCTCTTTTCTTCCCCCCTTCCCTGTTCGTCTGCACACTGTGGCCAAATTTCAGTATGCTAAATCATTTTTTTTTTTTTTTGAGCCAGAGTCTCACTATGTCCCTCAGGTACGATCTTAGCTCACTGCAACCTCTGCCTCCCGGGTTCATGAGAGACTCTCCTGCATCAGCCTCCCGAGTAGCTGAGATTACAGATGTGCTACCCACCCCACCTGACTTTTTTTGTATTTTTAGTAGGGACAGGGTTTCACCATATTGGCCAAGCTGGTCTTGAACTCTTGACATAAGTGATCCGCCCGCCTTGACCTCTCAAAGTGCTGGGACTACAGGCATGAACCACTGTAACTGGCCTGCTAAATAATTTTTTTTTTTAATTCACTGTACTTATTTAAATGAGACACTAACAGAGATGTTTATGTTTTTTAAGCCTCACAAAAAAGATTCAGTGCCAAAGATTATCTATAAAATACAGGAGTCCACCAGCAGTGCATAGATTATACTGTCAAATAATTCATCATTCCAAAGTGACTAAAACAAATAAATGCTACTATCACATAAAATAGAACATAACAACTTTTGGTCTTTTAAAACCTTAGTATTTTTCTACTCTTTCTTTATGCTTAAGAAATAAACACAACTCTCAAAGAGTCTATAGCCAACATACAAACTATAAAACACAGATATAGCCCCAAGTTTATATTATCAAGTCATTTAGCAGACCTAAAATTACTTTTCTCTAGCTAAAACTTTTATAAATTTCCATGATGAGAGCAAGAAGAATGGATCAAAAGTATGATCTTTTTCTACAAATTTATATCAGTAGGGTCTCTGAAGGAAGTTAATGGTATTTAATTAATAAATGCCACTCTATTATTTAATATTTTGTCAATCAGATTCATATACATACACATACAAAGAACAAATGATAAGAATCCAACAAGCCAAAATGCATCAAAACCAAAAACAATTTTCTTACCCAGATTTTGCTTTTTCTTCCTCGGCTTCTACCTTTATGTTGAGGGATTCATCTACCCTAGTTGTGTCATCATCTTTGTCGTCCAGATTTTCATTTTCTTCTGGTTTTTTAATGTTAACTTCTTTTTCCTGATCAGAATGTGTAGGTATAGATTCTAATAAATTCTTTTTACTTCCCTAGAAAAAGATCAGAGGAAAGAAACCAACAAAAGTAAAAGTTTTCAACCTACATCCATGATTTCTCTCTTACCAACAGGAGGTATCAACTAATGCTAATATTGAAAGTTGTAAATTACTTTTAAGAAACTTCTGCTATTTTTAAAGCACTAGACAAAAATAGCTAACAGCAATTTTGAAGTTATGATAAAAATTTTACAAAAGTAGCACTTAATGAAGAAAATAAACAAACAATGAAGAATAATATTATACAGTATATTGATTTTGGAACTTTTATAGAGGATGTAAAAAATATACCAAAGAAGGCAAAGGACAATTAACAATATCTAATTTACCAGAGAAGGCTTAATATTTTCCTTTCTTTCAATTTCATCCTCAATAGGTTTTTCTTCATTTGGTATTATATTTCTCTCCTCCTCAATCTTTATTTCTTTGATCTCTGTTTCATTTTCTTCCTTAACTTTTACATCTTTTACATTTTCACACTCCTTACATTGCTTGTTAACAACTTTCTCTGGCAATGCCATCTGAAATTCAATGCTGGCTGATCTACAGTACTCCTCAAAACCATATAAATATCTGGAAACATGAAGAGAAATCACATTTGGTGAAAACATTTCAAAATATAACTACAGAGTTATTTTTAATGTGTAGTCATTTCTTTTGTCTAAACTCTCGGATATTGAGCCATATTAACATTCTAATTTATTCCAGTTCTTTCTAATCTTTTCAAGGCAAATAAAAAATTTTGTCAAAAAAATCATTTAAAAAGCTGTGCTCAGACTCTTAACAATAACACATATTAAAAGTATTAGCAATAGCATCTATTTGTTGCACATTTCTTATGTGTGAGGCTGGACCCCTTAGTAAATCTCATTTGGTCGTTATGGTAATCCTGGGGCGAGCGGCAGCATCCCCCCGCCATTCTGCTTCCTCAAGTTATCCTCCTGCCTTGGCCTCCCAGAGTGCTAGAATTACAGGTGTGAGCCACCATGCTCAGCCAAGCATCCCATTTTACAAATGAAGAAACAGGCTTAGGAGAATAAATAACTGGCCCAAGGGCATAAACAGCTAACTAGCAGAACTAGGATTCAAATGTAGATTTACTTGACTTTAGAATATTAGCTTTTTACCCTCTATGCAGTACTTGACAAATGTACTTAGCCACAAAACTTTCTTCAAAGAATTTCTCATAAATCTAGTATTCATAGAATATACTTTAGAAAATGCTATGACAGAATGACTACTCTAGTAAAATTTTCTGATGTCTTTTAAGAATTAATTAGCCTCAGTTATAAAGTAACTTTCCTCCTGCTTCCTAGGTAAAAATACTGAAGATAATCATATCAATTATACAAACTTACTTTTTATAAGCACATTTAACATTGTATCCTGCAGCTGAATTTAAGACAGGGATTCCAAGATCTTGGTAGACTTGTTTCCAAACAGCTCCACTTTCAATCTAATGGACAAAGTGAAACAAAAACTCCCAAATTAAAAGGTGTTAATGTAATAACATTTTGATAGACACAGTATATGAGTATATTTTTTTATTTATTGGTCCTAGTCTCAAAAGAATCTTTTAAAAATCTTGATAAATTCTAAATTTGGTTTACAAGTAAGGGTTTCAGTACTCTGACAAATATCGCAGAATTACAAATGTTGAAATATTAGGCCATTTGACTTTTTTTAGAGAGGGGGAACTGGATCCCATTCTACTGCCTAGGATAGAATGCAGCAGCAGTGGTATAAACAGAGCTCACTGCAGCCCCTAACTTCTGGGCTCAAGGGATCCTCCTGCCTCAGCATCCCAAGTAGCTGGGACAGTAGGCATATACCAACACACTTGGCTAATTAAAAATCTTTTTTTTGTAGAGATGGAGTCTCACCATGTTGCCCAGGAAGGTCTCAAACTCCTGGGCTGCAGGAATCCTCTGACCTCAGCCTCCCAAAGTGCTAAGATTACAGGCGTAACTGGCCCCATTTGACTTTTAAATAAACCCAGTTATAAAAAATACAAAAATATTCAGGCTCTTAATCAAAATTAAAAAAAAAATGGAGACAAGCATTTTTAAAGGATTTATTATTTCTCATAAAATATATAAGCTAATAAATGAAAGCAGTTCTACAGAAATTTGTATTTTACTTCACAGAATATTCTCAATTGGATATGTATTGTATATCGTGTCAACCTTAAAATAATTTCTTCAGATCAGTTCAACAAACATGTCCTGCCTTAATCCCTTTATATTCTTAAAGGGATTAAGAATATAAAGGCTATCAAGACAGATTTCTGCTCTTAAGGGGCATACTGTCTAGTGAAAAAGAGACACAGGAAGAATTTCTACCAATATGGCTGTGCTGTGACTCAGATATAAAAAGGTGCTTTCTGAAAGTTTCACCAATTTAATAGTAATCAGAAAGCTCATATTAAAAAAATCTTTTTTTTTCTTTGAAACAGAATCTCATTCTGTCACCCAGGTGAGTGCAGTGCAATGGTGCAGTCTTGGCTCACTGCAATCTCCACCTCCTGGGTTCAAGCAATTCTTGTGCCTCAGCCTCCCATGTAGCTTGGATTACAAGTGTGCATTATCACACCCAGCTGATTTTTGTATTTTTTGTAGAGACAGGGTTTTGCCATGTTGGCCAGGCTGATCTCGAACTCAAGTGATCCACCCGCCTGGGCCTCCCAAAGTGCTGAGATTGCAGGCGTGAGCCACCATGCCAGGCCTAAAAAAATCGTTAAAATTTAAATATTGTCTGAGGAGGCTAGTTCTACCTTTCTAAGCTGTACTTTCTTTTCTTCTTAGGTTTTTACTGAAAAACTTTTTTTTTGGTTTAGAAAAACAATTTCAGAGACGGCAGATACCTGAGAAAACATGTTACATGAAAAAGATGTTTCAGTTTGACTACAATACTCACATTATCAAATCCTCCAAGTTTGTGTACAAGTCTGAATAACTTGAAGAGATTCAAATTTCGATATCCAAGTACAGGTCGTTTGTTAATAGGTGTACCTGGTATAGAAAACACCAACTATATTAGATCCATACTACATTTTTAATTTAAAATTTCAAAAGATTCAAATAATATCACTGAGTATTTATACTGCAATATACATGAGAAATTCTCTTGTTACTCAAAGACATGATATCTACACATAAACAAGCCCATGGCCACTTTAAAATTTTTTCACATAACCAGATTTTTGCAACCTTTTATTTTCATTTACTTTCTTCCCTCTGATAAGCAAGAAAATAAATACTGGACAACTGCTTCCCAATGAGAGTTACTTTTAGGGTATTTTCTTTGTATTTTACCAGTCTACTGCTACTCTAAACAATGATTCCAGAGTGAAGCTACATGTTTGTTTGTTTTTTTCCATTCTAACACAGAAAAAATGCAAGGCAAAGACACTAAATCAAACAAACCACTAGAAAGTGGTAGAGGAGATGATAGGGTAGTGGTACACTGCCTCATACGGCCATTTCTACAAAATATATGACTGGCTTAATCATATTTTTTCATTCTTATCTAGTATTAGATTTTATTCATTTTCTTTGCTTTTTCATTTATCTTATACAAAAGCCTATGAAACAACATACTTCTTAGGCTAGCTCTCCATTCATATAAAGAAATAATAAAAGAATCAAAGACATTTTATATTGAAAAATGAAAAGATACTTATATTGTGTTAGGCATTATCATTTATGAGAACAAAAAACTGACAGAGCCAGTTTCTACTCATCAGCATTACAATCAAGGATTTAGAAAACATTTAATTCCCAGAGTACTGTGGCATTTCCAAACAATAATCATTCATATCGCCCTTCCCTTCTAACTAGGAAGCCTCTCCTTACTCCCTTATAAGCATCTTCCCAGAAAAGAAGAAAGTAGACTCTGACCAAGAAGATAAGCTAGTGAGTAGCAGCATCATGGTTACTGAAGGATTAGGTCATTAACCTAAGTTATTCTTCTTCCTTCAATCCTTGCAGGCCTTAGTAGCTTCTGGCAGATTCAATAAGCTGAGCCAAGGCTCACTTTGAGACTTTGTCACATTTCTTTTTCTATTTCTGGCTTAATTCCTATTTTACTACTGTTCTTTAGGGCCCCATGGATAGGTAAGGGGATTGGCAGGACAGAATAAGTGCATTTATGTGTCCATAGCCACAATATCTATCAAAATACTGTCAAATTCCTCATTCTACTTGTTACATAACAGGTGCTTTGCTAGGTGCCGGTGATAACAGAGTCAAAAAGCCATAATTACTGGTGACATAAAGTTCAGTAAACAAAATTCTACTCTTATTTTTAAAATACTAATTATCTGTCTAAAACCTACTACATTAAGGATAAATAAAAAATACTCACCTCTATCTTCCATAAATTTGTACAACTGCTGAAGAAAGTTTTCCCTTTCTTCTGGAAATGGTTCTATTTCTTCCTAATTTTAATCACAGAAGAATATTATTTTCTTCAATTAAGCATTTTAATAATACAAGCGGATTTCTTACAAACAGTGAAGACTAACATTCATTAAAATATTTCAAAGGCTTTTTACCTAATCAAAATTATTCTTTAACACCAAGCTGTTCAAAACCAGGTTAAGTCTAGACATTTTACGTTTTATAGAGGAATATGTCTTAAAAAGTATCTCAATAGTTAGAATCCCCACAGTAAAAATTCTCATATGAGAAATGGGACTAGCAAGATTTTTCATGGTTTTTTTTTTTTTAATCATATCTGAGATCTAGTTTTCAAATCAGGATCACAGGCTCAAGAAGACCTACTCTCACTTATGTAAAATTGGGTCAGGGTTGAACATCAAAACTAACTCTATTATTGCTCTTCCAGGAACTATACAAGTATGGGTCCCATTAGTTGTAACTACAAGTATCCTTCATTATATACAGCCCCACTGTATATACTTCAACTTTATATAATCAGTAAAGTGGGGAACAAACTTGATCTACAATACCTGAAGATTCAGACTTAGGGAAATCTTCAAGTAATAAAATAGTTCCCCGATTTATCAATTACAAGGGAGGGACTAGCTTCTTGCTGCTGTGGCCAAGGGCTGTGGCAGTAGGGAGCTGGTCCTGAAGCAACCTGCAAGGAGCAGGGTAGTAGGTAAGATTGAGGAACTCACCAATTCAATGACTTCCATCCATTCAACAAACAATGAGCACCTGTAAGTGTAGGCACTATGCTAGGTGCTGAATCAAATAAAAGAAAAATAAGCTATGGAGCCTGCCATTACAGAACATGATTAGGAGTAACTGCAGAGAAAATGATTCCAAATACACAGGCAGGCTTTACAGTTACTCTGGCTTAAATATACGTATTTCTAATAGTAAAAGTTAGGCTATTCAACCGGTAATCTAAATAAATCAAAACATAGCATTTTTAAATTTGGAAAATCATGTGCCTAATGCCACTGCTTTAGCGAAATTGCCTTTTTATTTTAAAAGCTAGTACAACGAAGAAAGGTAATTTTTTTTTAAAGCCCATGTTGATAAACTATTAGGTTTTCTAACTGGGCAGAGAAAAATAAATGACAACCATTAATTTGCTAATGAAATCTGTATTTCTCAATTTAAACACACTCCACACATTCAGGTTTTGGTAAGGTGGTCAAATAAAAATCTAAGGACATCTATTTTTTAGATGTTATTGTAAATGTTCCCATGGTACAATATTTAACTTTAATAAACAGCTCAACTTATTCCTATTCCAAAAATGTTTAAGGTAAGCTTGTAATTAACTCAAGAAAATGTTTAAGCTGTAAAACACTAATCTAAGTACCAAAAGGTTTGGTAGCTATTGATCATTTGTAATATTTTACAAACTATGACAGACACTTTAAGTATAAATATGAATAAGACAGCATTCCTAACTTTAAGGAATTTACAGATTTGTGGGGAGAAAAAATAGACAATAAATATAAAGAAATATGTGTGTGTCTGTGTGTGGGCGCAAGTGTGTGTGTATAAATAAAGAAATATGTATAAGAAGCAGTGGTTTTGTTTTTGTTGTTTCTGAGACAGTCTTGCTCTGTCGCCCAGGCTGGAGTGCAGTGGTACAATCTCAGCTCACTGCAACCTCCACCTCCTGGGTTCAAGCAATTCTCCTGCCTCAGCCTCCCGAGTAGCTGGGATTACAGGCGTGCGCCACCATGCCCAGCTAATTTTTGTATTTCTAGTAGAGATGGGGTTTCAACATGTTGGCCAGGCTGGTCTCAAACTCCTGACCTCAGGTGATCCACCCGCCTCAGCCTCCCGAAGTGCTGGGATTACAGGCGTGAGCCACCATGCCTAGTCAGGAGCAGCAGTAGTTCAGACTAGCAAACCAACTGATGCTTTTCTGATATGAGGGAGATGATGGTTCACAGGTTTCTCTTTACAGAGATGGCAATGTAAGTAGGGTTCTGAAAACCGAACAGGAATGTGCGATGCTGACTAAGGAAGGATGAGAAGGAAAAGGTGGTGCCTACAGAGGCACTAGTATATGCAAAGGTGAGTAGCAACAAAATAAATAATTTGATATTGCTATAGCGTAAAGTTCAAGGGGGAGGGCATAGAAAGGCAAGTGATGAGAAAAAATCGAGGCAGGAATTGGACTATAAAGGAGATTGTATATTGAAGCTTGACTTTTACAGTGACAAAAAGCTACTCGGGAGGTTTTTAGCAGCAAGGGAATGATTGCGCATTTTAGCTATTTAAACAGAAAGCAGTCAGGGAGAAGACTGAAGCGGGAAAATTTCTACATTACACACTGTCATTACACATCACTATACCCTAAAATGTAACCTACCAAACAATCTCATTTCATTAATAGTTTACTACAGTTAAAAGGCAGACTTTCATAACTTATCTAAAATATTACATGTTGACGAATTTACTAAACTCATTAAATAAATTTCATTTCATGGTCAAATATAGTAGCTTTCACTATCTGCACCACTCACTTTTACAAAGTAAAAGTAGCTTTCATGAAGCTGTTTAGCAAACCACTAAAAAGCATTAAAGAGTACCCTGTCACTGCCAGACCTAAAGCACCAGTTACAATAAAATCTAAAATTTGAGCTCTTTGATCCATATAAATTCAGATGTCTTATTTATGATATAATTAGAACTATCTACTCTTTTGTATTAGATAAAATGATTAAAGATTCTCTGACTCAAAGAGATATTAATCTTTACTCTTCTACTGATTTTTCTTTAAGACGGAGTCTCGCACTGTCACCCGGGCTGGAGTACAATGGCACGATCTCGGCTCACCACAACCTCTGCTTCACTTGAGGCCTCCTGGGTTCAAGTGAATTCTCCTGCCTCAGCCTCCTGAGTAGCTGGGATTACAGGTACCCACCACCATGCCCGGCTAGTTGTTTTGTATTTTTAGTAGAGATGGATTTCACCATGTTGGCCAGGCTGGTCTTGAACTCCTGACCTCATGATCCGCCTGCCTTGGCCTCCCAAAGTGCTGGGATTACAGGCGTGAGCCACCACGCCCAGCCAGATTTTTCTTTTAAGTATTGTATTTTATACTTTTCTAGGTAAATTGATAAAATATGGAGATGTATAAACATTTCATGAGGTGACAGCTGTCTACATGGTAATGAAAAGCATTTTAAAGTATTAGGTAGGTAGGTTCTTTTTTTTTTTTTTTTTTTTTTAAAATAAGACAGGGTCTCACTCTGTCACTCAGGATGGAGGGCAGAGGTAAATTCGCAGCTCATTGCAACCTCCACTTCCAGGGCTCAGGCCATCCTCCTATCACAGCCTCCTCAGTAGCTGGGACTACAGATGTGCACTGACATGCCCTGCTATTTATTTTTATTTTTCTTAAGATGGGGTTTCACTGTGTTACCCAGTCTGGTCTTCAACTCCGGAGCTCAAGCAATCCGCCTGCCTTGGCCTCCCAAAGTGCTGGAATTATGGGCATGAGCCACCATGCCTGGCCTAGGGGTGTACTTTCTTAATCATCTCATAAACCAAAAGCATGGCAAGATTAAGACATCTTTTTGAGGTGAGTAGGACAATCAGACTTAGTATTTTTAATTTCATAAGATCATACATCTATTTTAAAGTAACCAAGTAAACTACCTGATTATGAGTATCACAAATACAAATTTATTATGAAGTATTTCTCATACTAAAAATACTGTGATTAATGACTTCGTGACAAATCCTAACCCATAAGGGAAACCCAACTGTTATTTACAATTTTAAAAGGAATCAACGTTTTCACATACCTCTTCTTCACTGCTATTATCCTCCTTTTCTTTTTCATCATCTTCCTCTTCCTCTTCTTCTTCTGCTTCACTGCTAGAGCTATCTTCTTTCAATTCAGTCTTCCAGTTAGCAGGAATAGTTCTAGTTTTGTGAAATTCAAGTGCCTGTTCAAAGGCTGGAAACAGACCATAAGCTATGTGAACTGAAGAAATTAAGAAAACTGTTTTCTCAAAAATTATTAAACATGATCAAGAAATAAAAACTACTGTGCTAATACCACTGACATTTATTGTTTGCTATATACCAGAAATTGTGTTAAGTGTTTTTAAACATAGCAATATATTTAATCCTATCCATCCTATGCATTAGGAAGTCATTTTATAGATGGCAAAACTGCTACCATTAAAAGATTACTTAAGTTGAAATAAATAAGAGCAGTTTGATTCTTTTAAACGAAAATTAAGCTTCTCTAGTAAAAACCTTTAATACAGAAAACCATGTAATATTTTATGCAACTATTATCAAACGGTATTAATACCAGGTGTAGAGCCATTAAAATAAATATATAATACCTGAAAATTGACCATATATGATTTTTACATTTTCAGTTAAACTTTAATTAAAACTATGGTAACAATTAGCTTAAACTAAAATTAGACACAATTATTCTCATTTTACTCTATATGGGAATAAACTACAAACCAAAAAATCTTGATGATTTTAACTAATCTACATAGCATATTACTGAATAAGGGCAAAGAGAAAACAACTATTTACAGTGCCAAAAAACCAAGTGGCAGATATAATTACCACATATTCCTCAAATAAAACTACTGGAGCCTTGTGGTTAATTAAGGATGTACATTCATTAGTGAGAAATACCAAATCAAAATTGCTTTGATTCCTCAGCCAGGCTTGATGGCTCACACCTGTAATCCCAGCACTTTGGGAGGTCATGGTGGGCATATTACTTGAGGTCAGACCAGCCTGGCCACCATGGTGCAACCCTGTCTCTACTAAAATCACAAAAATTAGCCGGGTGTAGTGGTGGGCGCCTATAGTCCCAGCTACTTGGGAGACTGAGGCAAGAGAATTGCTTGAACCTGGGAGATGAAGATTACAGTGATACGAGATTGCACCACTGCACTGCAGCCTGGGCAACAAAGCAAGACTCCGTCTCAAAAAAAAAAAAAAAAAAGAAGTTACTTAGATTCCTTTTTCTACCATTCCTAGAAACTAATTATTTATTTACCAGGCAAAAGCCAGATTATAGTAATAGCTGACAATACAGTTCTCTCCCATTATTCTAGATTATTGTGCCTGACTATAAGCTATAAAAAGAAGAAAAAAAAAAACTTACGGAACGCCGGTAATCCTAGCTCTTTGGGAGACCGAGGTGAGCAGATTGCCTGAGCTCAGGAGTTCAAGACCAGCCTGGTTAACATGGTGAAACTGCATCTCTACTAGAATACAAAAAATTAGCTGGGCATGGCGGCGTGCGCCAGTAGTCCCAGTTACTTGGGAGGCTTAGGTAGAAGAATTGCTTGAACCCGGGAGGCAGAGGTTGCAGTGAACTGAGACTGTAACAATGCACTCCAGCCTGGGTGACAGAGCAAGACTTCATCTCCAAAAAATAAGAAAACTTATAAAACAAAAGTCACATATGTTTACAAAAATATAGGTCACAAGGAACCAAATATAACCATAAGGACATAATTTTTAAAAATTTTTTAAAAAGCAAAAAATATTTTAATCTTCAAAAACATCTTTTACAGTACTTGTAATTTATTCCAAGATTATCCTTACCTTGTTTTAATATAGCATCAGGCTTTGGTGCAGTGTCACTAGTAATTTCATGGACATCTTTTCTTGGAACTGAAGTACTATATATTTTTTTTAATTATAAAAGAAGAAAAAACCAAAAATATGACTAAGATTAATTAAGAGTCCAGATGATTATATATCACAGAAAGATACTGAAAATATGGGAATACTGACATTTACAATAAAAATGATTGAACACAGAGTAGCAAGTCAGAAATAACATGATACAGGATGTTAAAATATGTAATCATCTACAGAAGGATGCTACCATAAGAGATATTTTATAAACACCAACATGTTCCCAAATACCAAAGAGTCCCCTGCCTAAATGCAACACTAAAAAGTTTTTTTTCCCCCAGACAGAGTCTCACTCTGTTGCCCAGGCTGGAGTGCAGTGGCATGATCTTGGCTCACCACAACCTCCACCTCCCAGGCTCAAGTGATTCTCCTGCCTCAGCCTCCCAAGTAGCTGGGATTATAGGCACATGCCATGACCACCCAGCTAATTTTTGTATTTTTAGTAGAGATGGCATTTCACTATGTTGGCCAGGTTGGTCTCTAACTCCTGACCTCAAGTGATCCACCCGCCTCGGCCTCCCAAAGTGCTGGGATTACAGGTATGAGCCACCATGCCATGCCTGGCCAAAAACTATTTATAGCAATTTAATGATAAAATATTTGGGGCCAGGCACGGTGATTTGTGCCTGTAATCCCAACATTTTGGGAGGTCAAGGTGGGAGGACTGTTTCATGCCAGGAGTTCAAGATCAGGATGCATAACATAGCCAGATCGAGTCTTCACAGAAAAACTTAAAAAAAAAAAAACAAACAAAAAAACAGTAAAAAACTGAGCCAGGAGTAGTGGTGACATGGGCCTGTAGTCCCACTACTTGGGAGGCTGACACAGAGAACTGAGCTCGAAACCCACTGTGAGGCTACAGTGAGCTATGATAATGCCACTGCACTCTAGTGTAGGCAACAGAGCAAGCTCCTATCTCTTAAAAAATAAAGGTTGAGCCCAGTGCAGTGGCTCATGCTGTAATCCCAGCACTTTGGGAAGCTGAGGTGGTTGGATCACCTGAGGTCAGGAGTACAAGACCAGCCTGACCAACATGGTAAAACCCCGTCCCTACTAAAAATACAAAAAGTAGCTAGGCATGGTGGTGCATGCCTGTAATCCCAGCTACTCGGGAGGCTGAGGCATGAGAATTGCCTGAATCCAGGAAGTGAAGATTGCAGTGAGCTGAGATCACGCCACTGCACTCCAGCCTGGGCAACAAGAGTGAAATTCAATCTCAAAAAATATATATAAAATAAAATAAAAATAAATAAAGGTTGGACACAGTGGCTCACAACTGTAATCCCAACACTCTGGGAGGCCAAAGTGAGCAGATTACTTGAGCTCAGGAGTTCAAGACCAGCTTGGATAACACGGCAACAACCCCCTCTACAAAAATAGCTGGGCATGGTGGCACACACCTGCAGTCCTAGCTACTTGGGAGGCTACCAGAGTGCTATAGCTGCCACGCTGTACATCAGATCCTGTACATTTTATTCATCTTACGAATAAAATTTTGTGCCCTCTAACATTTTCCCCACCCCCAATTTAATATCACACATCAGTATTCAATTCAGTGTTCAAACTTCTCTGATTATCTCAACTTTATTAAAGTTGGTTCTACATATTGGTTTTTTGTTTTTGTTTTTATTTTGACATGGAGTCTTGCTCTTGTCACCAAGGCTGGAGTGCAATGGCACAATCTCAGCTCACTGCAACCTCCGCCTCCTGGGTTCAAGTGATTCTCCTGCCTCAGCCTCCCAAGTTGCTGGAATTACAGGTGCCCACGACAATGCCCGGCTAATTTTTGTATTTTTAGTAGAGACACGGTTTCACCATGATGGCCAGGCTGATCTCGAACTCCTGACCTCATGATCTGCCCACCTAGGCCTCCCAAAGGGATTACAGGCGTGAGCCACCATGCCTGGCCTACATATTGTTTTTAAAGCTAACTTTTCAGACTGGGTGCAGAAGGTCACGCCTGTAACCTCAGCACTTTGGGAGGCCAAGGCACCTGGATCACTTGAGCCCAGGAGTTCAAGACCAGCCTGGCCAACATGGTGAAACCCTATCTCTACAAAAAATACAAAAACAGCCAGGTGTAGTCCCAGCTACTCAAGAGAGGTTGAGGTGAAGGGATCACCTAAGCCCAAAGGGTCATGGCTGCAGTGAGCCATGATCACGTGACTGCATTCCAGCCTGGGTAACAGGAGATCCTCACTAAAAAAAATTAAAAATAAATTAACTAATTAAAAATAAAAATACCTTTTCAGAACGTGAAAACTAAAATACCAAATTTTAAAACATGATGATCCTTTTAAGGTATTTATACCCAATACAACTCCATAAAATATCTGGCTTCTCTAGTCATATAATTCTTAAAGAAAAATAATAAATCACTTTCTTAATACCATCCATCTACAAGTAACCCATTTTAATCCTCAGACTACTGCAGAAGTTGAATACTATCCAACTGGTATCACTACAACCATTAGACACAACTAGTAGAAGTATCAGAAAGTCCTAATTAGACTATCAAGAACAAACCCTAAGGAAATAATGTCAATAAATACATCAAGAGGCCGGACACAGTGGCTCATGCCTATAATCCTAGCACTTTGGGAGGCAGAGGCAGGCGGATCACGAGGTCAGGTATCTGAGACAAGCCTGGCCAACACAGTGAAACCCCATTTCTAATAAAAATACAAAAATCAGCCAGGTGTTGTAGCCTGAGCCTGTAGTCCCAGCTACCTGGGAGCCTAAGGTGGGAGAATCGCTTCAACCCGGGAGGTGGAGGTTGTAGTGAGCCGAGACCACACCATTGCACTCCAGCCTGGGTGACAAAGTGAGGCTCCATCTCAAAAAAAAAAAAATCAATAAAGTATTAAATATGTTAGATAAGGCAAATCTGTCTCAAATAACCAGCTATTATGGGGACAAATGTTGACAAATTAGACAGTACTAGGTGTCTAGTTTGGAAAAGATTACAAAAATGAGTAAGGAAAAACATACTATAAGACTACTACCCATTAAGGTAATATGAAAACCAGTCAGTCATTCTTTGAAACATTCTGTATGATTAAAAAAAAAGCCTAAGGTCATTGGAAATAACTAATTCATCATTTAACATCCTAATTCTAAAAACAACAGCATATATTTATAAAATGGTTTTTCAAATCAAATAAATTATACTTACAATTTTCCATCTTTGAAAGATCGAACAAGAATATTGTCCTTTTTTACAGCAATCTCATCACTACAATCAGGACAAACCACCTTTTAAGAAAAAGTGTGAAGCTATTATAACTAAAAGAACATTTATAGAGAGTTATGTAAGTACTTACTATTTAAATCCTTTTAAAAAATAGTGTAAGCTTGAATTTTAGAAACTCATTTTAGTTTGAAGGTAAACAGGTATACACACATGTGAGAGCACGGACATGTAATTTTAAATTGGTATCCTACATCCTCCCAGCTGCCCGGATAATCTAGATTTTTTTGGCATAGGCATGGCATTGAAATCAGAAGTACAGCTATGATTAGGCTGAAGCTGTGGATGAAGTTCTAGTCAAAAAGAGAAAAAACGCAGAGCTAGATCCTTAACTGAAGGGCTACGTCATGGCTAAGAGAAAAACAAGGGTCCAGAATCTCCAGAGCTTTGTATGCCATATTAATTCTTAGGATAAAATCTAACATCTTTATTGAAAGAGTCTGAAACCAGACAATGCCATAATAGATTTTCCTTTTAAAAATCAACTTTGGCTGCTATGAAGAAAATGGACCACGCAAAGGCAATTGTTCAGAGACTAAGCTACTGGGATCAACTGAGTGAGAGGTGGTGGCTTGGATGTAAAGTGGTGGCAATGGCAAATTAAAGAAATGAGAATATCTGAGATAATTAGGGAAGTAGAAAGATGAACAAGAAGAGGACACTTAATTTTCTGCCTTGTGCAAATGACTAGATCAGGGTTATTCACTGTGAAAGAAAAACAACAAAGAAGGGCCAAGTTTGTGCATGAAAGGAGGGATAATAACAGAAGTTTTGGGCCTATTAAGTTTTGAGGTGGCAAAAAGACATCCAAGTGAAGAGAGTGAACAGAGAAACCAGGTCTGGAGCAGAGCATAGAGGTCTGGACTCAAGGATGTAAACTGGGGAGTCCACAGCCCAAGTAGCAGTGATCTAAAACTTGAGGCCCATGAGCCAAATCCACTCATTATTTTTCTCTGATGAGCTAAGGATTTTGAAAACTGCACATGTGATAGCTTTGGCCAGTGATAACACTGGTGTCTGAGTAAGTAGGCTCACTGTCAGTTCTGCCATAGGAACGACAATATGCATTTATCCCATTTGCCTATGTATGTTATTTTCTCGGTCATTTTGATTATCTCTTTGTTATCTCTGCAAGTGCAGCTTTAAAAGGGGATGAGATCACCCTAAGGAAAATATAGGGATACATTCTGAATCCCGAATTACAACTTGAAAGGGTGATTAGAAGAAAAGAACTTGGTGAATAAAACTGAAAAAGAGAATTGCATGAGCCACGAAATCTAAGATTTCCCCCTCTTAAAATGAAGGTAAATATCACTTATTCTCCAGTTTCAATTAGGATTAAACAAGACTACTTATATTAATAAGCTTAGCACAATCCTAGTCAGGGTAAATCCTCAGTGCACGGTAGTTGTTTATAGTTCCTGGGACTATACAGTTGTTTCCTTTTTTTTTTTTTTTGAGAAACGGTCTCACTCTGTGCAGTGGCGTGATCACGACTCATTGCAGCCTTGACTTCCCAGCACTCAATCAATCCTCCCACCTCAGTCTCCCAAGTAGCTGGGACTATAGGCACATGCCACCAAACTCAGCTAATTTTTTCTTATGACTCAGCCAGTTGTTTTCTTATGATGTTACTAGAATACTCTGAATTTACATGATTTATAAAAATAATTTTAAAATTGGAAACACAAATATGATTTGTGTCATTATATCAAGATTGGTTGATTTAAAACATAAATTTTCACTCTAGTTACCAAAAATTATCCATTACTGTCCTAACAGATCTCAAATTTGGGAGGGGATAACATACATCAATAATTTTAAGAATTTAAAAACAACAATGAAAGGGATGACTAAACAGATTACTAACCTTTCAATATTAAAAATCCTTAAATATTTTTATTTTCATCAAGGAAATTAGTTATTATGGTGTGAGAAGCTTAGATTAGTAACTCAAAAAACTAGTAATGAAAACATTTAATGTTCCTGTTGAGAAAAAGACTCATAAAACAGTTGTGTGTGTGTGTGTGTGTGTGTGTGTGTGTGTGTATTTTTGAGACAGGGTCTTGCTCTGTGACCCAGGCTGGAGTGCAGTGCCACGGTCTCAGCTCACTGCAACCTCCGCCTCCCAAGTTCAAGCAATTCTCTTGCCCCAGTCAAGAAGCTGGGATTACACGTGCCCACGACCATGCCCAGCTAATTTTTTTATTTTAGTAAAGCCAGGGTTTCACTATATTGCCTGGGCTGGTCTTAAACTCCTGAGCTCAGGCAATCTGCCTGCCTTGGCCTCCCAAAGTGCTGGGATTACAGGCTCAAGCCACCATGGCTGGCCTTAAAACACACTTTCAAAAGAAAATTCTCACAAAGAATCTTAGTGCTTTAGAAAGAAAGAAATGCATACACCAACACTTTTTTTCAGCTTAATAATTAACCCAAAGTGTGGCAACTACCTTAACTCCGCTAATACTCAGTTTCCTTATCTCTAAATGGGGATAAATCATAATACCCATTTCATAGCAGGTGGTAGCACAATCCTTGAACATGTAGATATCCACTAAATGTTGGATGAATACACAGGGAGGTGCAAAGGTATTATAAAATATGTATATTTATTAAAACAAATAATTGTCCTCATTTTTCATTATCATTACAAGAGCTACATTTATTGGATAATTTGTGCCAAACACCAAACTAAGCAGTAGAGATAAAGAAATAAAACATGTTCACTAAAAAGAGTAGATAAATGGGCATCACGTGTAGAAAACAGTACAAAAAAAGATACTTCTATGATTTCTTTTTCATTTAAGACCATAGTTACCTAGTTTAGCATGAAAACCACAAATATACAAAAGAGTTTATATGTATTATGGACATAAGTTTTCATACAAATACATATAAACAAAGAACAGTGTTTTAAACCCATTTCTAAGTCTCTGTGAGTGTTAGTCAATGAATAGGAAAATGAGAGGATGAGAATAAAGGCTCAGGAGATTCTCAACCACAAATTGTTGAGAAAAGTTTATTAATCACAAGAACAAAAAACTTCTACACCACTAAATGTGTCTAACCTTGTAAAATATTTTGAACAGAACTTGGTATATGATGAATGCATATTTAACAATATAGTGTTACATAGTCTTGAGAACACAAACATTTTATTAAATGCCATTAACAGAAGGGGAAAAAAGCATTAGAAGAGAATTTGGCTAATTATTTGTAGTAAGGGAGTGAGAACATACAAAACAGAGACTGAGAATAATTTTTGACCCATTCTGCCTATTGATACTTGACAACAAATTAGTTGTCAGACATGAGAAGAATGGTACTTTCAAAGTGTCTTTAGTTTATCAACAGATATTCAGTTTATAACTCATTAAAGTTGGGGGAGGACATATCTGTAAAAGATGAAGGCGAGGCTCATTAGCTCACACTTGTAATCTCAGAGGCCAAGGTGGGAGGATCACTTGAGGCCAGAAGTTCAAGTCTAGGCAGCATAGGGAGACTTCGTATTTACAAAATATTTAAAATTTAGCCAGGTGTGGTGGTGTGCCACCTGTAGTCTGAGCTACTCAGGAGAATGAGGTGGGAGAACTGCTTTAGCCCAGGAGGTCAAGGCTGCAATGAGCCAGGACTGCACCAGTGCACTCCAACCTGGGTAACAGAGTGAGGCTCTGTCTCCAAAAAAAAAAAAAAAAGTGGATCCTACTGTTTGATACAAATGATACAATGGCCTTCAGATAAAATCATCATAGGCCATGACAGTTCAGACATATCAAAATTTTAGGGCTGGGCACGGTGGCTCACGCCTGTAATCCCAGCACTTTGGGAGACTGAGGGGGGCAGATATCAAGGTCCAGAGATTGAGACCATCCTGGCCAACAGGGCAAAACTCCATCTCTACTAAAAATACAAAAAAATTAGCTGGGCGTGGTGGCGCATGCCTATAATCCCAGCTACTCGGGATGCTGAGGCAGGAGAATTGCTTGAACTTGGAATTATCTTGAACTCTTTAAAAGAAAAAAATTTTTTTTTGAGACAGAGTCTCACTCTGTTGCCCAGGCTGGAGTACAGTGGCGTGATCTCTGCTCACTGCAACCTCCATCTCCTGGATTCAAGCGATTCTCCTGCCTCGGCCTGCCAAGTAGCTGGGACGACACGCGTAAACCACCACATCCAGCTAATTTTTTGTTTTTAGTAAAGATGGGGTTTTGCCCTGTTGGCCAGGCTGATCTCGAACTCCTGACCTCAGGGGATCTGACTGCCTCGGCCTCCCAAAGTGCTGGGATTACAGGCGTGAGCCACCCAACCTGGCTAAGAATAAGAGATGCTGATTATTAATTTCAGTCTCCTACTTGAAATTTAAAACTTTAAGTGACCTATCCAATCATATTCAGTCCAGAAAAAAATTGCATTCTTATTGCTACAGAGTTAAATCTGAATTAAAGTACGATAGCTAATTATCAGTTGAATCTCTATTTGCCTTAAGAGCTACAAATTATTTTGTCTACCAAAAGATTACTTGAAAAGCATCCTAGTTTTGTTTGTAAAAGGTGTTCGTATATGTTCCCTTCGTAAAAGTCAAAGAAAATGATCTGTACATGACCCTTCCAACTTGCTAAAGAAGCTAGCAGTTATGAAAAACAGATAAAAAGCTCAAAAGGCTTTCTGTCATCTGTCATAACAGTCTGAGATACAAGAACTTGGGACAATCACAGGATACTCCTGATTATAAAGCTTGAGTACCTACTCAGAATCACAAAAAGGCAACATGAGAAAGCAAAGGAAAAATGCAAAATATTCAACATGGGATCTAAGGAGTTGCAATCTTTTGGAGAGAAAAGCATTAAAAAGTATGTAGATTTAAAAATCTATTGTAGAGAAAATTGAAGAGTGGGGTAATGTATAATTACAGTCATGATTATATAGGGAGTACCTAAAAGGCAAGATTAAGATCAAGGATGCAAACACCCTGACTCAGTAAGTACGAGGAAAATGTCTAGTTATCCTTGTCAGCCAAGATTCTGTTGTTCTTTTACAATCTAGATCTAGGTGGACTTAGGAGTTTTAAAAGTTTGCATCATAAATTTTCTACCAGAAGAAAGAGAGAATTCAACTCCCACACAGCTAACCTCTAAGATTATTAAGATTCTGCCTTTCCTGAATGAATTCAAGAGTTCTTTGTATTCAAAGACAACTTTGAAAGTGAGCTTAGTGTGAACTAAATGATGCTAAAAACATTTCCTCATTTTTTACCTATGAAAAACATAAACAAAATCCATTGTTTTCTTCATAAATTTTTAAAGTTGGAAATTAAACTCTTTTACATTGAAGCTACTCACCAACGCAGGAAACCATAGTGCTTTCTTTTTATCCAAACTAATGTAATCTACACATACAACTTTGCCTAGTAGCTCATCAATCTGTTTCCTATCGTCCTCATCTTCATCACTGGAGGATGATGAAGACTCTTCCTCTGGTCTAGGGAGAGAAAAAAATAAAATATTTCCATTTATCCTCAAGAAGAATAAGCATGCCCATGATGAATATAGGTATTCCCAAACTCTTATTACATTTCCTAAGACCTGCAAAATGGCTAATTTACATTTTAAATCATTTCTAAATTTCTCTAAAAAAAATAGCAAAAATAAGAAAATTGAAAAAAAAATAAATAAAAAATAAGAAAATTTTAAAAATGAAAAAAATGAAAAAAGAAAATAACAAAACAAAACAAAAAATAATAATAATAGCAAGAGTTTATCATGAGAGGAAAGCACATCATTTTCCTAAAAATATTTCTGGTTTATTTAGTGCTACTGTAAAAAATTAAGGAGGAAGATCAGGACAAATAACTGGTTCCCAAATCCTCAAAAAGGTGATTATTAAACATCCCAGTACTACACTGAAATATACTCAATCTCAATCTCAAAGGAATTCTGGCGATAGTAATTCTAGATCTCCAGTAGAAAGGTAATTTTAAAAGGTAGAAGACGAGGCCTTTGTTAACTGAGGTTACCGCGGGAAGACGAGGCAATCTGGTAAGAGATCACCAGTGCTATCCTTAACAACAAATACACACGAATTAGGTATTCATAAAATGTCCAATAAGCTTGTTTTGTATGACGTTAAAAACTTTCAAAATTAAAAGAAAAGCAAGGCCAGGCGAGGTCTGGCTCACGCCTGTAATCCCAGTACTTTGGGAGGCCGAGGCGGGTTGGCCAGGTGAGACCAGCCTGGCCAAGATGGTGAAACTCCATCTCTACTAAAAATACAAAAAAAAAAATTAGCTGAGCATGGTAATGCACACCTGTAGTCCCAGCTACTCGGGAGGCTGAGGCAGAAGAATCGCCTGAACCCAGGAGACGGAGGTTGCAGTGAGCCAAGATTGCGTCACTGCACTCCAGCCTGGGTGACAGAGTGAGACTCCGTCCCAAAAAAAAAGAAAGAAAGGCAGAAAGAAAGACAGAAAGACAGATGTGAGAGAGAGAGAGAAGAAAGAAAAGCAAAAAATCCTTCCAGTAACATTAAATATTGGACTAGTAAATTAGAAAGATGGCAACTGTCAGATGAAAAAGGAAGTACCTGAAACCATCAATTTGACATTTGAAGAAAGTGGAGTAAAAAGGAAAACAAAACAAAATGCAATTCCCAATTTGAATGTGTTTCTAATAAAGAATCAGCACTAAAAAAAATGCCCAGAATGAGTATAGACACTAGGAAATGTTTGATAGACAACAACACAGGTTATTTTTAGAATGGCTATTGAATACCTACAAAGATAAAAGTGTTTTTCAGATAGTTCACAATGATCAATTTCACTAACCAAAAAATTTAAACTCACAGGTTAATCTATTTAAAAACTTTAAACATGATTTACCTATTTGGTATATGATCTAGTATACCCTGAATTTATCTTTGATGCCCTTCCAAAAGCATGACAATGTATCCGTCATCCCTTTATATTTTTTATTCCAATATAAACGTAAACAAAGTAAAAACTTTTTCATTTTTTTCTTTTTATTTATTTATTTATAACATGAATAATGGAAGCACTGTGGTTTGTAAAAACTTTTTTTTTTTGGGGGGTGGGGACGGAGTCTAGCTCTGTCACCAGGCTGGAGAAGAGTGGGGTCATCTTGGCTCACCACAACCTCTGCCTCCAGGGTTCAAGTGATTCTCCTGCCTCAGCCTCCCAAGTAGCTGGAATTATAGGCCTGTGCCAACAGGCCCAGCTTTTTGTATTTTTAGTAGAGAAGCGGTTTCACCATGTTGGCCAGGATGGTCTCGATCTTTTCACCTCATTAGCCACCCACCTTGGCCTCCCAAAGTGCTGGGATTACAGGCGTGAGCCATTGGCCCAGCCAACAAAGTAAAAACTCTTACGATAACATTAAGCGCCAGGTGAGGTGGCTCACACCTGTAATCTCAGCACTTTGGGAGGCCGAGGCAGGAGAATCACCCGAGGTCTGGAGTCCGAGACCACCCTGACCAACATGGAGAAACCCCCTCGTTGTGGCACATGACTGTAATCCCAGATACCTGGAAGGCTGAGGCAGGAGAATCGCTTGAACCTGGAAGGCAGAGGTTGGGGTGAGTCAAGATCATGCCATTGCACTCCAGCCTGGGCAACAAGAGCAAAACTCCATCAAAAAAAAATTTATCATTTTAAAGTGACATGGGGAATATCATCCCCTTGACTTCAATGATCAAATAACTTAAAAATTGTTTGCTGGCAGAAACAAAGTAAATCTTCAAAGTCTGCTACTGAACAGAAGTCTTGGACTTTGGCTGGCCACAGTGGCTCACGCCTGTAATGCCAACACTTTGGGAGGCTAAGACCAGCCTGGCCAAAATGGTGAAACCTTGTCTCTACTAAAAATACAAAAATTAGCTGGGTATGGTGGCAGGCGCCTGCAATCCCAGCTACTCAGGAGACTCAGGCAGGAGAATCGCTTGAACCTGGGAGGTGGAGGTTGTGGTGAGCCGAGATTGCGCCACTGCACTCCAGCCTGGGTGACAGAGTGAGACTCCGTCTCAAAAAAGAAAAAAAAAAAATCCTTCCACAGAAACTGGATAACCAGGTTAAAAAAAAAAAGTACTGTACTTCAGTGGCACTTAAAGAAGTTTAATCTCTACTTAGAAAGTGGGTTAATAGGAAAACCCAACATACCTTTATATTAGTGGAGCATAAGACCCTGTACATAGGCATATAGCTTCAGTCAATAATGACAGGGCTCAGAAGTCTGATTTCTACTTGATTTAGAAGAGCTTTTCAAGAGCAATGACTTTTATCTTTTTACTTTCTAATGACTACAGAATACAACCAAACTTAAAATCATAATTACTGCTTTATCAAAGTCGCCACAGAAAACTCATTCAGCTAGGGGTTTATGAAAACTCTATTTATTACCACTAGCCACTAGAAAGCTACAATGTCAGAGATAACATATCAAAATCTGTAAAACACAGAGGAAAATGGGGCTTTATTTGACTAACAAAGTTATCTGCATCACTGTAAAAATTGTAACTCCTTTCCTAAGACTTAACCAGTGTTAAGACTTCAGATTTCACAATATATCAAAACAAAAAAAAAAAAACACCTTTGTTCAGCTAGCTGAAACATCTATCCACCTTACATATTAAATCTCAAAGTTCCTTTCTAAAACCATCCACTTTTAGACTAGATGCCTCTTCCCCCCTCACCCACTCAAGATTTTGATTCAAATGTACAACCCCTGCCCATCTACCTCTTTTCTTCTTGCTCTTCCTTTTATTTCCACAGCACTCACTTTTATCACACATTAAATTTTATATAATTTACCTATTTCTTACATTTATTCTTTTTTCCACACCAAGTATGTGAACCAAATGTTTAATTCGCTATCTCCTCCCCTGAGAGAATGTAAGCTCTAAAGTTAAAGATTTTTAAAGTAATTTTTTTGTTTACTGATATATCTCAAGTATCCGAACAATGCTTGGCACAGTATAGATGGTCAATAAATACTCGTTGATAAAATAAATGAAGTAAAAATATTTATTTTTTTTTTTACTATGGTAATTCTGATTTTTACTCTAAAATCACAAAATGTATACAATCAGTGTAAACCATACTATTATACATGAAGCTCCTTAACTTTTCCTTTCAGAGGAGCTTAGCCAGAAAACTGTTTACACAAGACTAGTACTCAATAAACTAACAAACTAAAATTAATGAGCATCCAAAATATGTCATAGGAGCAAAGATAGAGCAAGCGGAGAGTCTGCTTGGTTTTTATTCATCTCTGACATTGCTGTTTCTTTGGTGGCAAAGTATCTGTAGAGCTAGACCAAAATAATGCACTGTCTCTAAGAAATAAAATCTGATGATGTCACTAAAATCAAAGCTAATTACATGGAAATTTTTACCATAATACTCCAACAGCCGATCACTTAAAGGTGATCACACTTCACTATTAACTTTAAATTAGTTGTAAATCAAGAAAGATGAACTTTAGACAAGACATGGGCCAGGGAATACCAAATAATGATACAAACTGAGCTAGTACACGCAATTCTGATTCTTCTTTATTTTAAGCAAATCAGTTTACTCAGTTTCAAACTTTGCAAATTGAAATGTTCTTTTAGTATCTTGAAGACTGACAATGTATATAGGTTCTAAGACATTAAAACACACAGAACCTATGTACACAACAATAAAAAGGTTTTAATTTTTTTCTCCATTTTTATCAAAAGGAAATGAATCAAATTCTCATATTAAAATAAAGCAGCAAAATAAAAAGATCTTCTGAAATCAGATAGTGATGATAGTTACACAGTTTTATGAATATACTAAAAAACACCAAACTGAATGCTTTAAAAGGGTGAATTACTGGACACAAATCTATAGATTAAAACATATTAACAGTAAATTTTATGATATGTGAATTATAAACTAATTTTAAAATGTGTTCAGATCTGCAGGCCTATATTTAAATAGCAAGTATAAACCAGGTATTGGGTAAATCTTAGCACTGTTACTGGGTAAAATCTATACCCATAAATAATCCCTTATTAACAAGAATCATTGTAAACCTTATGCTTTATCCTTTTTCTGAAGGGGAAAAAAATAAGAGCAAAAAGGAAAAAAAGACTGCTTTCCTACTGCAGCAGTTGCACATAAACTTTCCAGATTATTGGAAAACAACATGAAGAGGAGAGGGATAAACAAGTATTTCCATAATTTCAGGTATTCTATTCTTCTGGATCACTTAAACACAACCACTGCAAACAACGGGTAAATTTTAAGGAGAAAACTCAATCCAGTAATACATTGATTAAAAGAATAAATAATTTGCTTTAAAAAAATTAAGCTAGAGGATGATAATCATTAAAAACAGAAAATACTTGAACTTACTAGGATTAAAGGCAGAATACAGTGAAACTCAATTTAATGGAAGACGTTATAAGTAATCAATTTTGGAGTAACTAGGGGTAGATTAATGTGTGGATTAACAGCTGCTAAAAGAAAACAAATTTGGTGATATATCACTCCAAGAACGAAGTCCTGGGAATCCTAAGAAGAGATAACGTAATACATCTTTGCACAAAAACGCATTTTAAATGGCAATGAGATCACAGCAAAGACTTTTTTCAGTGTAGTGGAAGAGGAAATGAAGGTCAGATGAATGCCCTTAAGATCCAGTTTTAAGACTTTGTTGCAGAAAATCAGTCTGAAGAAAGGGGAGAAAAAACTTTGAGGAAATGTAATTAAGGAGATGGGCATTTCAAACTGTACTACTTGCCTGTAATGCTTACACACCAAGGCTTAAAATGCCAAGCAAGAGTAACATTGTCAGGTTCCTTGGCAGTGAGAATGACTAACCATGGTAGAGAAGGGGAAGGAAGAGCAAGCAAAACAAGATTACAGATGGAGCAGGTCTTCATTCCTACGCTAGTAATGCTCAACCTTTTGTCTGCATTTATACTTTGCACGTGTATAACACAATCTCAACAGCAAATCTCTCATTACACATAGAGATTCTCCACAGGAAAATCACTAACTTAGATTGTTTGCTGGAGTCTTTAGAAGCAAAGATCAACTTATTCAGCAACAAATGCATGCTTTTTGCCCATATTCACAAAACAGACACGTCAACTAAGAAACATCTAATGTTGGGGAACGATAGAGGAGAAAATAAAAAATAACTGACTTTTTAAAAGATCATAATTTTTGGTCAAATTTGCAGGTCAATATTAAGCGATATTGCACAATAAATTCATTTTGAAACTTATTTTTCCACTTTAGGATGATGTGTGTAAAATCGTAAAAATATGTCTAAATATTTTTTCTTTTCAATCTTTTCAAAATCAAAAAAACTTACTGACAAATAAAACCTTTTCCTATAATATATATAAAAAATAATGTAGAAAATTTTTAAGTTTGAATAATGCAGCAAGAACAGAACCAGGCTTACTTGTCAGACATAAACACCAGAAAGTAGAATTTTTATATATACATGTAAACACATTTTCATATGTAAATGAAATTATATTACATACTGGTATTTCATCATGAAATTTTTCGTGTCAGTATATGATGTTGATTAGGTCTTACACAACATAAAAACTTTAAGGATATGAATTCACTTATTTTCACAACAAGTCTAAAAGATAGGTTATATTATTATCTCAATTTTATAGATAAGAATTGAGATATGAAAAGATTAAGTAACTTTCCCAAGATCACACAGCAAGGAAGTGGCAGAGCCAGGATCCAAACCCAAACCAACTGGCTCCACAGTTCATACTATGCTAGAGAATTGGGTTTACAGGAGAGAGAAACATGTCTGGTTTCAAGGAAAGTGTGGGGAGGCACAAAATGGTTCATATAAAGGTTTATGTATTTTTCTTGAGAATTAAGGCATGGACAAGACAGTGAAGGGGAAGGGAGGTATGGAGACCAAAAAAATAGCATGAATAAAAGCATAATATTAGAACACAAGTGACGTATTCAGGAGTTATTGACTGGTTCCATTTTGACTACAGCATCAAGATAACATGCAGGGAGAAACTGAAGGCAGATACAGCTATTAAAGTTGGCTGAGCATGGAGAACTCTCAATCACCCATGCTGAGGAGTCTGAAATTACTATTAGATCTGGTTAGCATTTTGCAAATTACAATCTTAAAATAACTATCAACAATACTAGGAGAAATGAATTCCGATTCAACTAACAGTTATGAAAATGGACTTACATATGATTTGATCTTCTTCCTCTATTTGTTTTCTTTCCTATGACTGGAGTGCCAAAATGCTCAGGGTTGGTGAGTGGGAGCTGGTCTAATGTCTGTGGGTAAGAACATAAACCCATCAAAAAATTACCACCTTGCAACTGCTTTCTTTGTTTTAAACCAAATCAATTTAAGAATATGCTCAGATTTTGAGATTAAACTCTCCCCCTTCCCCAGGGAAGCTAAAACACAGCTTTCCTAAGGATAGAAAATTCTAGTTTCAAAGATATTGGAATAAAGATGAATGAGCTCATTACTGAAAAAAAAGTGAAATTTGCTCTCTCTAGATGATTCATTATCTATTTGAAGGCTGATAGGCATCTAAGGATGATTAAAATACAAAACAAATACACCTCCATGGAAAGACAGATGTGAGTGTTAAGAAACCTATTTGTAAGGACCTAACTTCTAGGTTAAAGCTAACTGCAGCTCCAATTTTAACTTGTACATAGGCAATCATAATCCATAAAATAAAATTCTTTTCTTTTCTTTCTTTTTTTTTTTTTTTTTTAAAGATGGGGTTTCATCATGTTGGCCAGGCTGGTCTTCAACTCCTGACCTCAGGTGAGCCACCTGCCTTGGCCTCCCAAAGTGCTGGGATTACAGGTGTGAGCCACAACATCCAGCCAAAATAAAATTATTAGTAAGTTACAGAAACAAAATTAATTATGAAGATAAAGCATGAATTGCATGAACAAAAAGCCTCAGAGTAAGTTATTACTCTGCAAACATTTTCTGCAAGAAACCTTTTTTAAATAAAATGTAAAAGTTTCTACATTTTTTTCCTTTGTACATTTTCTTCATTTAAGATTTTCCACAGTTGTTATTCCTTTCCTAATCCTAAGAAGAATCTTACAATCTTATAAATAATTTCACAAACATCAGAGCAACTACAGATTCACAAGAAAACTGTCTAGATGAAAATCAGAGTGAGGAACTACTTAGGACAAAGAGACTTCTTAAAGTTACAAACTAGAGTGGTATAAGAAAGAGTATCCAACAACTTAGAATTAAGAGCAGGCATCTAAACTACGTAATATTTAAAAATAAATATTTAATTTTTTTATATTGAGACAATTTTGTTATAACAACGATGAACTAAATTGTGAACAGATGAACCATATTAACAACCTTTTCCACATAATTCATTAGAATATATGTAAATGTATTTAAGGTACATAGATATACGTATCTAACAATCAAGAATGTAATACAGAAAAAAGGTTCTAGTCATAAAGGATTAACTAAAGATTGATTCCTTCAAAAGACAGACAAAAATCATTACTTTCATAACTCTCATATGGCAAAAAAAATCTAATCTTTCAAATTTAGTTTGTACAGAACCTAACCCTGTCCTAAGGAACCTTAAACAACGGATTTCAAAAATTTTATTTGGGCCAAGTGCAGTGGCTCATGCCTGTAATCCCACCACTTTGGGAGGCCAAGGTGGGAGATCACCTGAGGTCAGGAGTTTGAGACAAGCCTGACCAACATGGAGAAATCTCATCTCTACTAAAAATACACAATCAGACGGGCATGGTGGCAGCATTCCTGTAATCCCAGCTACTTAGAAGGCTGATCCAGGAGAATCGCTTGAACCTGGGAGGCAGAAGTTGTGGTGTGCCAAGATCACGCCATTGCACTCCGGCCTGGGCAGCAAGAGCAAAACTTCGTCTTACAAAAAAGAAAAAATCATTTGGAGGCAAAAGCTGTCTGAAACTCAAGTAATCTGAGATATTACTTTGGTAATACTGTATCACTACAGAGTATTACTAAATGACTATATTTGGTAAACAGGAAAAATAAATGAATCTGGATTCACTTTCTGCCAAGCAAACAGAAGGATTAAATGCATCCTCTCCCCACAAAAAATTAAGGTTGCTCTCTTGAAAGCAAAAAAATGAAATAAAAGAGAGAGAGAGATTTCTATTACACACTGTAATTTCTATTTTAAGTATCTGTTAGTCATTTCACTTGTCACTGGAAAGAAAATTTCTAAAGAGTTATTTAAGAATCACACATAGTAATTTCCAAATAAGAGACCACAGTCTCTCCCTAGTACATAATAATAAGAAACATAAGAAGCAATATCTCTGTCCCTGGCCTCAATCAATGTCCAGAAGAGCAGGAGCATGATTATTTCAAAAGCCTGAAAAGACCTGGGGCCGGAGGGAGGTAGAATTTGTTCCATCTTATATCTAAAGAGCAAAAACCAGAGGCTCCTGAAAGCTGTATTAAAGGCACAAAGAAAACTCCATAGGCCTAAGGAGAAAATGTCTACGACCTGTTACCTAAAATGGGCTGCAGAAAATATGGAATTGGGATTTTATCTAAACTTCTCTAGAGTTTTCAATTGCGTGTAATAAATACAAAGAAAGAATACCACGTAATTGGCCAGGAACGGTGACTCAGGCCTATAATCCCAGCACTTTGGGAGGCCAAGGAAGGTGGATCACTTGAGGCTAAGAGTTCGAGACCAGCCTGGCCAACATGGCAAAACTCCGTCTTTACTAAAAATACAAAAATTATTCAGGCATGGTAGCACGCCTGTAGTACAAGCTACTCAAGAGGCTTGAACCTGGGAGGTTCAAATTTTTTGCTTCTCTTAATGATTGAATTCCCATTTAAATTTACAATTTGGGACAAGTTCTCTGTATTATAATTCCAGCCTATCCCTTTAGTCTCATATTCAACCACTTCCTCAACCACTTCTCATGAATCAAGCAATTCATGAGAATTGCTTGAACCTGGGAGGCGAAAGTTACAGTAAGCCAAGATCATGCCCCTGCACTCCAGCCTGGGTGACAGAGCAAGACTCTGTCTTGAAAAATAAATAAATAAATAAAATAGAATACCAGATGATGAATCTATTTTTATATAATACTCAAAGTATGAATGGTCTTTAGAAATACCTAAACTGGCCGGGCATGGTGGCTCACGCCTGTAATCCCAGCACTTTGGGAGACTGAGGCGGGCGGATCATGAGGTAAGGAGATCAAGACCATCCTAGCCAACATGGTGAAACCCAGTCTCTACTAAAATACAAAAAATTAACTGGGCATGGTGGTGCGTGCCTGTAGTCCCAGCTACTCAGGAAGCTGAGGCAGGAGAATTGCTTGAGCCTGGGAGGCGGAGGTTGCAGTGAGCCGAGATTGCACCACTGCACTCCAGCCAGAGCAACAGAGTGTGACTCCGTCTCGAACAAGAGAAGAAGAGAGAGAAGAGAAGAGAAGAGAAGAGAAGAGAAGAGAAGAGAAGAGAAGAGAAGAGAAGAGAAGAGAAGAGAAGGGAGAAGAGAAGAGAAGAGAAGAGAAGAGAAGAGAAGAGAAGAGAAAAGAGAAAAAAATACCTAAGCTATCCTACAGATGTCAGGCAGTAGGTAACATACTCACTAAGCTGATTATGGCTAAAACCAGTGGCTTCAGTGTTGGAGTTTAAACTGACTGAAGTGCTATTGTGATCTCTTTCCATGAAAATCTTGAATTTCAGTGTTTATGAAATGGGATTAGTGACCCAAAATACTGCCAGTATGAAGTGGCTTTTCTCTCAAAGACAATGTTGTGACTACTACTTACTAACATTCTGAACAGTCTTTCAAAAAAATTAAAACTTTTAAAACAATATGAAAAATACCAAATAAAGAGAAAAGAACATACAGATAGTAGATTAAATTACCCTATTGGGAACACTCTGGACCACATCTTCACAGGGCTTAAAACACTTAAATTTTAAAATATGTTTGATTATTTGATTAATGTTTTTTCTCCTCCAACAGGTGGTAAGTACTCAAGAATAAGTTCCATGTTTACATGGCTTACCCTTGTGTCCTGGAACCTAGCACTACACAGCTCCTGGCACACGGGAAAGTAGTTAAAGAATCATACAGCAGTATTCTAATTTCCTTCTAGCAAAACATAAATAAAAGTATACACCTGCACAGACACACTAAAACTAAACCTCCTTGAAGATATGAAGGCTACATAGCCACTCGTTCACATTACCTTCAGCATTTAACCTACAACTGTCTTATGAATCATTCCAATTTAAAATTCTCCTGGTTAAAAAAAATTAATATTTTGGCTATTTCTCTAGACTAAAAAAATAAAATCAGAACCTTCATTTAACAGGAGAAAAACCACATCTTTAAGTCCTCCTACTCACTGACTAATGGTAGGGAAATGAAATTACAATAATTCTACAAACTCAGGGAGAATTCTGTACTTCATCACTATACTTGCCCCACAGCTGTCTGTATTACTCTATGTAAACCCTGACAGTTTATTCCACACAGACTTATTGAAGGCTTCTGTGTAGAAATCGCTAGGTAAAGGGTGGGCCTATCAAGTGAGGAAAAAAAGGATATTTCCCTAAAACAGCCTAAAATCTTACAGCGAAAATGAGAAAAGTTAAAAAAGACCCTCAAACAAGAACAAGCAAGAGAAGTGCAAAAGGACCAAAGGATAAAGAGATCCAATTTGGGTAGAGAGCTCATGAAAGACATCATGGAGGAGAAAGCATCTATGGTGACCGTCAACACAAGTGAGATTCCAACAAGAGGAAAGGAGGAGGGCTCAACAGGAGTCAATAAAGGAAAGTACGGACCATAGTCTGAAGATACCAAGTAATCTAATAAGGCAGAAGTACAGGGAAGTGGTTGAATATGAGACTAAAAGGATAGGCCGGAATTAGAATACAGAGAATATGTCCCAAATTCTAAATTTAAGTGGGAATTCAATCATTAAGAGAAGCAAAAATTTTTCAAAACAAAACAAAAGAGAACCATAAAGTCTAATAGTTTGATAATATTAAAATATTCCCAAAGAAACACTACTGTAAATAGTGACTAGAAAAAAGAAATAGTTCAGTCACACTGTGCATCAATTAGTATTTGTAGACTGGACTAGAGAACATAACATCATTTACAGCAATGTCTATCTTTTAAATTCCCAATTGCAAATGAGTTAGTTACAAAACTTTGTAAACCTTCTGTTCTTAGTAACATCTTTCAACTTAAGGACATGGCTTCGGTGCTAGAAAGTGCTGGTCAGAAAACCAGCTCTGGCTGTCCATTTCTAATCTGAAAGTTGGGGATAATAATAGTAATTACTTCATACTGTTGCAAATACAATAATGTATGTAAAGCACTTAGCAAAGTCCCTGGCAATTGTAAGCAGCTCATCCAACTACCACTTAAGAAGTTCATACTCTCGTGTTAGGCACTGTTATAGGAACTAGGAACAAAGCCATGAAGAAGATATACAAAGTCCCTGCCCCTGTGACACATTCTAGTGAGGAAGACAGACAATAACAAAGTATGTACTCATATTTTGATGTTAGGAAATAAGAGCTAAATCAATCTAAAAGGATAAGAAATGGAAGGGACAATTTTAGGAAGGGCAGTCAGGTAAGAAGAGAAGCTATAATATTAGCAAATAGCAGCAGCGGGAGTTAAAATAAAGACTGCTTGTTGTATCTATACATCCTTTAACTATGACAAGGACCAAGTAGATTATAAATCAGAAATCTTTTTCTACAGTTATTTACAAATTTTAAGTCTATTTAAAAGTTGCCTAAAGAAATAATTAAAGCCCATTGTATTTTCTCTGTGGACAAATACTAAAACACTTTACACAGACAAAAAAGAAGACAACCTAGTGGTCAAACAAAGGGCCTTATTAAATAGGCTTCACAGATGACATCATGATAGTATTATTGAACTTTCCTGATTAGTAAGTATGTTGATTGAGTTAAGAAATCAAAAATTTACTCCTCCCAACAAAAAACATTAAGACATGTTCATTTGCTAAATGATGACTTACTTCACTTTCAGCAAAATGCCTCTCTCCTTTCAGGCACAGTGAAGATCGTCTCAGTGTCTTCTCATCTCCATCATCGAAAACTATGAGAGGGTGTAAAAATGGAAGCTACTGAAGGATTTTTTCAAGGATTAATGAGATGATATGTATTATAATTTTCTGAGTGCAAACAGATCTACTCTTTAAGACTACATTTGGAATTCAATTCACATTTTATGTTTTCTAGTGTGTAACTTCAAATATAGAGTTATTAAAGTAACTTTTTCAATTTCTAGTGAAAAATAAACAATATATATGAAATGAAAACATCTTGCCTAAAACAGGACATATCAAGTGAAAATAAGAAGTTGGTATTTCAAGAGGAAACCATTTAAATACTAATTAACTCTTCTCAAGATGGTTTAAAAAAAAAAAAAGCAAAGTTTTCCTACTGACAGCTATTGACAGATTTATCTAAGAAAGAGAAAGATTACAAATTTATGCAGTCTGCCCCTTTTAAAAATAACTGTATTTTCATGATTTAAAGTAGGGTTTCTTATCCTCAGCACTGTCACTTATGACATAGTGTGCTAGAAAATTCTGTTGTGGCGGGCCTGTCCTGTGTACTGCAGGATACTTAGCAGCACTCCTGACCTCTACCCACTAGATGCCAGTAACAGCCCCTTCCCAGCTGTGACAATCTAAAATGTCTCTAGACATTGCCAAATGTTTCCTGGGGAGTAAACTGATCCCCAGTTGAAAATGACTGACTTAAAATACTAAAATGTCAACTAAAAGGTGATGGAAATGTTAAGCAACCTGGTTGCACTAATTATTTTACAATATATTTGCACATGAAATCATCATGTTATATATACATTTATATAATTTTGTCAATTAAATCTCAATAAAGCAGGGGAAAATTTTTAATAAAAATGAAGTTCTTAAAACATCCCAGCAAAACCACCATAAGTTAATAGATAGAGAATGTATGAATATTTGTATTATATGCATAAAATCGTGATGTACATAAATAATTTGGGGGTATACCACATTCCTTAGAAATCATGGAAAGAGAGTACTTCTGTTTTAAATGTTACCAGACCTCGATTTTAGAAATTACACAGTTTCTGCCTACTTACTAAAATTACATATTTTTCTTGTTTCTGATGCTCAACAGTATCTCACATTTATTGAGACGTGATTAATGGTTAAAAGAAAGACAATACCCTTTCCTCACTGACTGAACTAAAATGAGATTCTTATATGTTATGTAACAACTTACAATTACGTGAGACTGGATAGTTTTCAGTACATCTTTTAAATGATATAACTAAAATGCACAAATGCCACATTTAGTAGACTATTACAACTGATCACCATCTAGACTTACTACATAGAATTGCTCAGTCTTCTCACTTACATTAAGTCAAATATTTCCTTATGTCTCAAAATCAAGTAATTTTCCCTCTATTTTCACCAGGTTTTATTCTCACACCAAAAATGTATAAACAAAATTCACCTACACTATCTGAAAGTTCTAACAAACTCTGATATCACCAAAGACATTTTACTAGATGTTTGCTTTAATCTCTGAGGTCATTAAATGGTAAAAGTTGTTATCTTTAATAAATAATACTGGGATAAATGGCTATCAATCTAGGAAAAGTAATTTTTAATCATTATTTCAGAATGTTAGAAAAAATATATACTATTGTAGGTGAAATCAAAATCTATTTGTAAAACAAAAAAATCAACAAAAAATTTGAAGAATACATTAGAAAACAGATTTATAACACCAATGGAAGGCTTTCTTAAGATTCAAAACTAAAATTATAAAAGGTGACCACACCAAAACTACATGAAAATTAAAAGCAGAGATAAGAATAAAGCAACAGGAGAAAAATATTTGTAACTGAAATAGTAAATGGTTAATCCAAAATATATAAAGAACACATATCCTAAAAATAATAAGAAAAACATAAATCATCTCAACAGAAAAAGAGAAAGAATAAAAGAGCCAGCCACTCAAAGCAGAAAAAACACAAATGAAATTACATTCCTTTCAATAAACATATGAAAAGAAGTTCAATCTCACTAGTAATCATGGGAGGGGCATATTAAAACAAAACTGAGATACTACTTTATGTCCAAATTAGCAAAAAATTTTTTAAAAGTGACAAAATCTGACAAGGATTTGTTTAGAATAGTAAAACAAAACAAAAAAGAAAACAAAAAAAATCTGACATGGATTGAGAAAACCGACAATGTCTTTTAGGAAGGCAGTTTTCATTAACTACTAAAGTCTTAAGAGTGTATGTTTCTTTAACCTTTATTTCTCAGTATACACACTAAAGAAATACTAGGATAAATGTGCATGTACAAAAGACATTCAATCCAGCATTTATTTTAATAGTAAGAAAACTGGCCACACCATCAGTAAGAAAAAATAAATTAGCACATCAAATATTATAAAATATACTACCGCTTTGTTTTCTGATGGCAGCCATATATATATACAGTTAAAAGAAATTTCTACTATAAAACAACACGAATATCCTTAACATTACTGAACTATAAACTTAAAAATAAGATGGGGAAAAAAAATTCTCTAAGATATACTTTGAAGTAAAAAGAAGCTAGAATTCTAATTACATAATATATACATTACATAATTTCAAATTTTGTTATATACACATATATACACTTTGGAAATAAATTTTTAAAAGATCTGGAAAGATAACCAGTAACAGTAATAATATCTACAGTATGAAGGGAGGAAATGAATCCAAGAAATTCCATTTTATTTGTATTGTTTTAAGTTTTCTTTGTGTAACTAAACATACATTTTTAAAGAAAATTTATTTTCTTACCTACAGTGTACCAACTCGCATCTGTTAGTTTATTGATAACAGCTTCCTGATACGCACCATCAAGATTCTTCACTTCCACAATAGCTCCCACCTAAAGTATTTTTAACATGTTAGAAAAACTTTTAAAAGATAAATGAGTAAACCAAAACCTGGGTTTGTTTTGTTTCAACTGAGTGCAAGACAGTGAAGAATAAAATGATTACTGTCTTGATTTAAAAGTGCCAGCAGTTGGCCAGGTGCGGTGGCTCACACCTGTAATCCCAGTACTTTGGGAGACCCGAGGCGGGCAGATCACTTGAGGTCAGGAGTTCGAGACCAGCCTGGCCAACGTGGTGAAATCCTGTCTCTACCAAAAATACAAAAATTAGCCAGGAGTGGCAGCAGACGACTGTAATCCCAGCTGCTCGGGAGGCTGAGGCAGGAGAATTACTTGAACCTGGGAGGTGGAGGTTGCAGTGAGCAGAGATCATGCCATTGCACTCCAGCCAGAGCAACAGAGCAAGACACCGTCTCAAAAAAAAAAAAAAAAAAAAAGTGCCAGCAGTTTTACCCATCAATATTTTTGTACCACCAGTGAAAATGTTAATGTACTAAAAAAAGGCAAATAATACCTAAGTTCTATTACGAAAAGTTTTACACTTACAATCCCCCAAAAGAGTCCTGGGAACCCCCAGGGTTGGTAGATTACACTGTGAGTACCACCATCTGTGAAACTGACTGCCCTTGCCCTGCATTTCCACTCTTCTTTGAAGGAACCTCAGGAAAGACAGGGACAATTTAAAAATTGCTCTAGGGTTTCCTTTTGGCCCTAAACCAGCCAAAGAGCACATGGTGGTTTACCCACACATTCTCTTTCAGCTTGCTCACTGGCAAAAGTAAAGCAGCATTTATTTCACTTGCCAATGAGGAAAAATGAATGCAAATAAATAAAACTCTCCAGCTGTTAGTATGAAGGCTGATGACTCTTAAAATATTTCATTTCCCAGTTCCAGTAGCTGCTCCAAAGAAGCAAGAGCTCTGATTCTTTGTTTTCTAACTTTCTCACTTTTCAAATCATCACGGAACTGACATCACTAATCCCTAGTTCATCATCTATTATTTTGGAAAATCCATCATTTTAGTATGGAAATACGGTGGAATTAAAACAGATCAGTGCTTCTTTGGTGCTCATTTGAACAAACGGTTTGGTTCTACTACCATATCAGTTATTATTTAATATTAAATCATTTTTTTAAGAGGCAGCATCTTAGGCTGTCCCCAAGTGCAGTGTGCACAATCATAACTCATTGCAACTCCTGGCCTCAAGTGATCCTCTGGCCTCAGCCTCCTGAGTCGCTGAGATTAAATCTATTTTTTCTATTACTCTTTTTAGAGAAAATAACATATTGAGTTTATCAACTCAATAACAAAATAGCCAATGAATTAAAAGAAAATTACAAAGTATAATTATTGTTTTCCAAACAATCATTAGAATTAACAATGAATACATGAATTACCTTCAGTGGGCCCTTTATGTTGTCATCCTGAACTTCCACTGTTGAAGAATCATGTCTAAATGTCACCTAGAGATTATAGGTTTAATTAGCCACCAAAAATAAACCAAGCAACACAAGCTCATCGATGCACCAACTATTCATTTGTACTCAAAGAAATAAAAAATAGGTGCCTAGTTTATACAACATCCCAATCCCTTAAATTAACTAAAAAATTATTTAAACAGACAACTGCCCAGACTGTATCTCAGTTTTCAAAAATAAAGTAATCAATGTTAGCACATCTAAATTACTAGATGTTCCACATATCATTCTTTTCCTTTTAACTTTTTTCTTTTTTTGAGACAGAGTCTCACTTTGACACCCAGGCTGGAGTGCAGCAGTGCGATCTTGGCTCACTGCAACCTCCACCTCCCAAGTTCAAGTGATTCTCCTGCCTCAGCTTCTCGTGTAGCTAGATTACAGGCACCTACCACTAGGCCAACTAATTTGTGTACGTTTGGCAGAGACGGAGTTTCACCACGTTGGCCAGGCTGGTCTCGAACTCCTAACCTCAATTGGTCCACCCACCTTCATCACCCAGAGTGCTGGGATTACAGGTGTAAGCCACCGCACCCAGTCCCACATGTCATTCTTTATTTCAATACTATCAGCTATTAATTTAGTTGTCAAATTGCTTTTCCTAAAAAATGAGAAAGAAAGATATGGGGATTTTAGGCTATTAGGTATTGTATCATTTTGTGAAGACCTACCTTAATAATAAACAGGAGCAGCAAACACTTACTGAATTCTGACCTTCAGCCTCAAGTACCAAACATGTAATCTTCACGAAAACTGTATTAGGTAGGTATGATTGTTCCCATTTTGTTGATAAGAAAACTGAGAAACAGGCTGAGTGTGTTGGCTCATGCCTGTAATCCCAGTACTTTGGGAGGCTGAAGCAGGTAGAACACCTGAGGTTAGGAGATCGGGACCAGCCTGGCTAACATGATGAATCCTTGTCTCTAATAAAAATACAAAAATTAGCTGGGCATGGTGGCACATGCCTGTAATCCCAGCTACTCCAGAGGCTGAGGCAGGAGAATCACTTGAACATGGAAGGTGGAGGCTGCAGTGAGACGAGACCGCGTCTCTGCACTCTGGCCTGGGGGACAGAGTGAGTCTCCATCTCAACAACAACAAAAAAGAAACAGAAAATTGAGAAACAGAAAGTCTAAGTACCTGGTCCAAGATCAAAGAACTAGACATGTAGAGCTGATATTCAAATGTATGCAGTCTAGCTCCAGAATTTATATCATTACAGAAATCAAGAATGAGAAACCAGATGTCAAAGTTAAAATACTGACTTCAAATTTAAATATTTAATTAGCTGGTGAAAAACAAGACAGCTTCAACTACTCAGTACACAAAACAGTTGTTTTCCCTATATAAGGTAAAAGAGTTCTTACAGGGATTGAATCATTAACATGGTCTTTAACAGATATACGTGATAATTATTTTAGGTAACAGGCAGGCTAGCTCACAAACCAGTTATGAAAGGAGATGCCTTATACCCACAGCATCCCAGGCATTTCTGTGTCATACAAAAGCACTATCACACTTTATTTAAATAACGTGTTTAGGTATCTGTGCCCATCACTTAAACTATAAGCTACTTATAGATGGGGACTAGGTCTTAACACTAAAGTTTCACCTTCAGACAGAGCTTAGCGCATAGTAAACGTTCAATAAATCAAAACAGGTAGCGACAACATATAAACAAATCTGTTGAAGATGTATTTACTTTGAATCATAGACAAATATGTTAAGAAATATATCCCCAAATCTGCTGACAAAAATCACTGAACTAAAAACAATTTCTTTTTCCTTGTCTATGTGTTTTAATGGACACTACCTCCATAGAAACAAATTTTTAGGGCAGCCAAAAAAATGAAAAATAAGCTTTAGATATTCATTACTTATAAGGCACAAGGTACTCTGTGCTATCAATAGAGGCAGTGGAGTCTGGTAAGAGTTTTGTTCCTTTCATTTACAGCGAGAAATGGCAGGAATGCTACATGTCATTTTCCTGGTTCATTCATTACATAGGAAATATTCAGCTAAGAATGCAAGTTGGGGCTGAAACCCAGCCTTTGCTTTGTGGGCCAAAGCATGGGTCCTAGAGTGACATAGCTGTCCAAAGGGAATGTCTTTTCTAACTGGCACAAACTTGCTATCTGCATGCCAAGTTCTGCTAAGAAGGCTTTCCACCAGGAGGGAGGGCTTTTGTCTACTTCACACAAAGGTGATACATGTGCTACCAGTAGTTCTGAAATAGAAACAGATAGATGACAGATAGATAGATAGATAGATAGATAGATAGATAGATAGATAGATGGAAATTTTTCTCTTCATCTGTAGGATAGTACTGGCAAAAAACAGTGCTCAGGGAATACTAGTGTGTAAAGCCAGAACAGGTAATGCATACTATAAAAGCACCAACCACCAAGCATGTGGAAACTGAAGGTAGGGTGAGCCACGACTAGCATCCTAACAGTTTATAGTTAATTTAAAGGCCTTATCAAAATGGCTCTCGACCAGGAGGGCAAATTAGAATCAACAAGGTAGCTTTTTCAACATACCCACACATAAGGGATATAGGCATAGTAAAAGCTCCAGAAGAGACTGATATCCTACACAGAAGTACAACACCTCTAGCGCCTATTTAATTGGTGAAATAAAAACCAATGGTTTGAAAGGTATGGTTAATCTAGATCACAAATTCCTTGAGGACAGATCAGGGTCAATCTCATCCTAATATCCCTGTCTTCCTTCCCACCAAAAAGTCCCCTGCAAATGGTTACTCAATAAATTATTGACAAATGAATAAATATCTACATTCAAGTTCACTTGTCAGGTGTTTTTCAATGGTGATAATTTACTAAAATGGAAGCAATTACATTCCTTTTTCTACATTAAGACAAAACTCAAGTGCTTGAGAAAGATGTTTCACGAAAATGCAGAGCATAAGGAGTCAACAACTACATGTACCTTATTTCACTGTTATCTAAGGCACCATCAATTACAAGTCACAGTCCAATGTTATGGCTGAAATGGTAGGGGAAATGACTTAAATTCATAAACTATGGTAGTTCCAATTCTGCCATGAATTTGGTATAATGGCCTTGGAGAAATCACTAACCCTCTCTGAGCCTCATTTTTCTTGTAATAAAATGAAGCAATTAAACTAGATGACGTCTGAGTTCCTTTCCAGCTCTAAAACACTATACAAATGATACGACATCTATACCAAATGTGATAATCTAAATTCATTCCAATTAGAATACTTTTAAAATAACAAAAAATGCTTTGTTTTGAGGTATTTTTACAACTTTCACTCCTAGAAACTTATTTTGCAGAAAAATAATTCTTAAATATACTCATCAAATAGTTTAAATATCAAAGGCTCAACATATAATTTATAAAATCTATAAATACTGTACCTTGACTTTGACAAGTCTTTTTGCTGTCTTGATCTTGGCTTCACAAAAGGCTCCTCTGTATTTAGCACTCACATCAGTGCCCACTGTCAAATAGGGAGGCTCATCAAGGGCCTAAAAATGCAAAGAAATATAATTAGATATAAATTCTCTAATTCTTTCCCACAATCAGACCTCAGGATACTGACCCTAATCCTGTTAAGCTATAACAGTTATTAATGTGGAATGTATTTGTTAACGAGACCAATCTATAAAATACTATAAACTTTATTTAAAAAGTAAAATATTTATCATAAAGCCTATTTAAATGTACATCATGTAAAATACGAGTATCTTATTTCTATTAAATATATATGGTCCATGATATGGATTAGCTCACTCACAAGTACACCGCCCCAGTCACCGGTTCATTCAAATATTTATTTATTCTATAGCCACTTAAAGAAAAGGATCCATTGACCAGAAGGCAAATCTTTAAAGCTCAAATGCTGGGGGAAATAAACAAACAAAAAAACTCTTCTAATATTTAGGCTCCATATTGTCAGTTACCCAAATTCAGAATAGCTCTGTTGTATCTCTACCTAGAAAAGTCTAAGGTAGTATAGGGCCTGGTGTGTTGGCTCATGCCTATAATAATCCCAGCACACTGGGACGTCAAGACTGGAGGATCACTTGAGCCCAGGAGTTTGAGACCACCCTGAGCAACGCAGGGAGATTTTATCTCTACAAAATTAAAAAAAAAAAAGACAAAAAAACCTATCTGGCTGTGGTGGGATGCCTGTACTCCTAGCTACTTGTTAAGACTGAAGTGAGAGGACTGCTTGACCCCAGTAGGTCGAGACTGGAGTGAACTGTGATCATGCCACTAAACTCTAGCCTGGGCAATAGAGTGACACCTTGTCTCAAAAAAGCAAACAAAAAATAAGGTAGTATGGCCTACAAGGGAGAAAAGTAAGTATATTTAAACAATTGGTAAAAACTATTATGAAGAAATCCAATCTGGAAAGTCTCAAATAAAACTCTGAAGCCAAAATGTCTCAAATGCTATAACAGGAGGGGTTCACTGGATATTTATTCTTCTACCTTAAGTAATATTTATGTTTCTTCAGTTGTGACTTAATTTTTAATAGCTGCTCTCACGTTTTATAATCAGGGGCATTTCTATATCTTTATTCCTAGGAGTTACTCTGCTTATATTAATTCCATAGCCAAAGGAAAATCATGTAAGTAACTTTTTCCAAAGTGCTTTATAAGAAGTACTAACATCCCAGGACATTTTACCAAAAGGAAAGGAGGTATGAGTCAGGGGAAAATAAAAAAATGAATTGATTACTTCTCTGCCTGAACTTTGGAGATTCCTAAATGTAAGCTAAAAGATCTGGGAATGTATAATAGAGAAAACGATTACATTTTAACTCAGCATTTCCCAATCTATTTGTCCAAAAAACTCTTTCATTTCTATTGACATCTATTAACATCCTACAGAAATTCCACAGAACGTAAAGTGGAAAATGTTATCAGTAACAAACAATGAAAGAATCAATTTCATTTAGATTTTAAAATAAATTCTCCCCTAAAAGTTATAGCTATCAACAGAGTAATCTATTTCCCAAAGAAAAAAAGATATTCTAGTGCTATAATAGATGTGCCCACAATTATATCAGACCTCCACAATGGCCATTGCTTCACATTCCAAGTATTTCATAAAAAGTAAACTCAGCCGGGTGCAGTGGCTCACGCCTGTAATCCCAGCACTTTGGGAGGATGAAGCAGGTGGATCAAGAGGTCAGGAGTTCAAGCCCAGCCTGGCCAGGATCGTGAAACCCCATCTCTACTAAAAATACAAAAAATTAGCCGGGTATGGTGGCAGGCATCTGCAATCCCAGCTACTTGGGAGGCTGAGGCAGAGAATTGCTTGAACCTGGGAGGCGGAGGTTGCAGTGAGCAGAGATCGCACCACTGCACACCAGCCTGGGAGACGGAGTAAGACTCCGTCTCAAAAAAAAACAAACAAACAGTAAACTCGAAACTATCAAGTATACAATTAATTGACCTAGGAAAATGCCTATACATCAGTTCATTCCTATGAATATACCCTCATAGAAAGATAATCATTTCTGTACTAATACTTTTTAATTTTTTTATATTAACAACTTGATAACTTTATATTGCTGCTGTACCTAGGGAATAAATGCATTTCTACTTTACCTACCTCTCGCAGGTCTCTTAAAACATCATTTTTCCTGGCCAAAATTATGATTAAATTCCAGACATACTAGTGACTTTATTTTAGCAAGAATATGAAAAAAGACTCAAAGCACTTCACTCAAAAATAATAAAAATGGCCACGCATTGTGGCTCACGCCTATAATCTCAACAATTTGAGAGGCCGAGGCAGGGGGATTGCCTAGGGGTTTGAAATCAGCCCAAGCAACATAGCAAGATCCTGTCTCAATTATTTAAAAAAAAAATTTATTATAAGGATGGGAATATAATGCACAGCATAAGTGGTAATTAATGTGTTTAATTTAAAAAAAATTTATTATAAGGATGGGAATATAATGCACAGCATAAGTGGTAATTAATGTGTTTAATTTTTTTTTTTTGAGATGGTGTCTCGCACCATTGCCTGGGCTGGAATGCAATGGCACGATCTCAGCTCACTGCAATCTCTGCCTCCCCGTTTCAAGCAATTCTCCTGCCTCAGCATCCCAAGTAGCTGGGATGACAAGCGCCCGCCACCACACTCGGCTAATTTTCTGTATTTTTAATAGAGACACGATTTCAGTATGTTGGCCAGGCTGGTCTCAAACTCCTGATCTCATGATCCGCCCTCCTCGGCCTCCCAAAGTGCTAGGATTACAAGGGTGAGCCACTGCGCCCGGCCATGTTTGTTAATTTAAGTGTGGTAACAGTAATATGTACATGTATATCAATTCATCATGTTGTACATACTGAATATGTTCAAGCTTTACTTGTTAATCAAATATTTTTAAAAATTTTTTAAAGAAAGAAAAAAAATTGAAGGAATTTTCCATTCACTTTGTGATTCAATTGGTACTGAGTATTACTGCTATAAAAACCCAAATGGTAGGGCAGTCTTCATGACCACAGGCTCATAACTTTCCACAATTTGCAGCCTCCTTTATTAACACATTCTGCCTTATTAGCCAGTAAAATTTTATTTTGAGACAAATAATATAGTTAAAAATAAATGAAAACTGATGAGGAACCCGACATTATGAAAAATTTGCACATTTGTACCTACTGAGGAACATATAAATATTTAGGAATTGATATATTTTAAAATTTTTAATAGAGAATTCTGAACAAAAAAAGGGTTCAGAATAGTAACATCTTTAGACTATCAGTATTCAGAAACCCATTTGCATATTCTTTTAACATTCACAGACACTAGCAACATTTCAACTACAGCAAACTGTAGATTTGCTTATTGGGCAAATTTATCAAAGCTGAATTTGCGAGAGGGGTTCCCCCCAAATTAAGCCCATTCCACATCTTCAACAACATAAAAACCCATATTGACAGGAGAAGGATACTAATCACTTCAAATTATTGTGGGGCAAATTATTCTTTTAAAGGGTAATATTTTCTTTCCTCCATGCTAGACCATATGAAAAGGAATTACAAAGCATACAAAGAAAATGCTTTAGAAAGAACTGCAGAGGGAAACCAAAGTCTAATAAAAACTGCTACAACTGAAATACATTATTAGAGTAGTGTCAATGTGTTAGAAAGAGCACAGAAAAAGCAGTGATCTGTGTTCTGATCTTACTGCTGCCGCCTCTATTTATTATACATCATGTTAGGTAAGTTACTTTTCTGTTCCTAAATTCGCATTTAGCACAATAATTTGAATTTTACACGTAATTGTTTAGCAAGCCTATATCAAAGCATTGGCATTACAATGGTGGTCAGAATGGGATTCTTTGAGACATATATAATCATCTAAAAGTGAAACTATCAAACTATTTTAAAATGCTAACCAAAATATGAATGAGACTTTCCACAGAAACCCAAATCAAATCCATAACTGAGATGGTCAGATTTGAGTATGTAATTTTAGCTTGGCATAAGGTATCACTCTATCATTACTTTAACATGAGGTAATAGAGCAGACTGATTAATAGCACAGGCTTTCAAAGCTGAAAGGCAAGGTCCTAATCCAAGCTTTACTCCTTAAACCAACTGGATGAGTTTTTGTAGGCTACCGAACCTAAGCTTCAGCTGCTACATCAAAAAAATAGGGTCAATATTAGAAAGCACTCAGCTGTGATGTCTGAAGTAGTCAGCTAGCAACTTATAATTAATATTATGAAACACCTGATGTGGACAAACACGTCATTTTATCAATGCAAATTCAGATGCGGTTCCCTTCCTTATTTCTTCTTAATATCCGAGGGGCAAAATCACATTTTGGCTGGGTGTAGTGGCTCATGCCTATAATCCCAGCACTTTGGGAGGCCGAGGCGGGTGGATCACCTGAAGGTCAGGAGTTCAAGACTAGCCTGGCCAACATGGTGAAACCCCATCTCTACTTAAAATATAAAAAATTACCTGTGAGTGATGGCCAGCGCCTGTAATCCTAGCTACTCGAGAAGCTGAGGCAGGAGAATCGTTTGAACCCAGGAGGCGGAGGTTGCAGTAAGCCATTACCGTGCCATTGCACTTCAGCCTGGGCAAAAAGAGTGAAACTGTCTCAAAAAAAAAAAAAAAAAAAAAAAGAAAAAGAAAAAAAACATTTTAGGCTGGGCACAGTAGCTCATGCCTGTAATCCCAGCACTGGGAGGCCGAGGCAGGCAGATCATGAGGTCAGGAGTTCAAAACCAGCTGGCCCAACATGGTGAAACTCGGTCTCTACTAAAAATAAAAAACTTAGGCATGGTGGTCCACGCCTATAATCCTAGCTACTCAGGAGGCTGAAGCAGGAGAATTACTTGAACCCACTAAGCAGAGGTCGCGGTGACCCGAGATTGCACCACTCCAACCCAGGCGACGGATCAAGCCTCTACACGAAAAAATAGTATACTACAGCAATAAGAGCGTAGGTTCCTCGGCCAATAACAGTGGCTAACATCTGTAATCCCAGAACTTTGGGAGGCCTAAGTGGGAGAATTGCCCGAGCTCAGGAGTTCGAGACCAGACTGGGCAACATGGCGAAACCCTGTTTCTACTAAAAATACAAAAACTAGCCAAGCATGGTGGCACCTGCTTGCAGTCCTGGCTACGAGGGAGGTTAAGGTAGGAGGACCACTTGGGCCCAAGAGGCTGAGGTTGCAGTGAGCAGAGATTGCGGCACTGCACTCCAGCCTTGGCAACAATGAGACCTTGTCTCAAAAAATAAAAATAAAAAAGCATACATTCTTAAATTAGATGCCTAGGTTCAAATCTATCCCTTAGTAGTGAGGTGACCCTGGGCTAAGCCACCTAGCTAAGTGCCTCAGCATAAAATAACAGTTCTCTCACCAGGATGAGGAGTAAGATGGTACACATAAAACTCTTAGAAGAGGGCCCAACATACAGTGCCAAATAAAGGCTATTATTTTTACTTTTACAACCTGGGAGGCAATTGTTTTTTAAAAAAATGTTTAAGTCTATATATGAATGGGTTAAGTCATAAAAAAATCACCAAATAAATAGAGCAGATGGCAGTGTAACTGTGTATATATGTGAGAGAAGCAGGGTTCCTTTAAAATATTTTCTCCCTTATTCAATTCAGACATAAAGTAATCATGTTGAACTCCAGCAGAAAGAAAATCTTAAATCTCTGTGGGGATGCTCTGTAACAAAGTGTATCACAACCCTTAGTGTACCAAGATTACACCAGTATTTTGAGGCTAATTTACTTTGGTCCAATCTAGAGACATACTAAGAATTATCTTGGCAGGTTTACTAAGGTTCTTTTGACCAGCACCGACTCTGATAAATATGAATGTCTATCTATATGTAGCCAAAAACAAAAACAAAAACAAAAAAACTACTCTTGCCTTTTCTTTTTGCTCTGCTTCTCTAATTCTGATCAATAATATGGATCATCTCAGAGGCTAAAATAAGATGTTTTTATGTAGCACCTCCATGCCAAAAAGGAAATTAAACTACTAAATTACCATCCTTTTGTTTAGCAAACAGAACAGTTTTCTGGTTGTCAAGGCAACAGCTACCTCACAGTTATCCAGCATTGCTTAAATAATTATTTTTCTAGCCAGTCTACCAAATGTCTTAACTGGCACCTAAAAACCACTGAATTCCATGGGAACACTAAAAAGCATAAGCAATTTTAAAATTAGCTATTAGTGGATAATAATCCTTCAAGATGCCAAAATACCAAGGAAGCAGAGAAGTACACAAATGAATCAACAGTAATCTCTAATGTGTCTCTGGGCTGCAGCACATCAAATACATAAATTAAGTTTTAGAAAGACAACAGTTAAATCAATTTTTCAAATGGCTGGCTAACATTGACAACGACTAGAAAATATTCATTTGAGATTTTTTTTAAAAAGCAAAACATGCTAGATAACATTTTATTGAGGTAGTTTCTTTTAAAAAGTAAGGCATTCATGGGGCCGGGTGCAGTGGCTCACACCTGTAATCCCAGGACTTTGGGAGGCCGAGGAGGGCGAATCATGAGGTCAAGAGATCAAGATCATCCTGGCCAACATGGTGAAACCCCACCTCTACTAAAAAATACAAAAATTAGCTGGGCATGGTGGCATGCACCTGTAGTCCCAGCTACTCCGGAGGCTGAGGCAGGAGAATTGCTTGAACCCAGGAGGTGGAGGTTGCAGTGAGCCGTGATCGCGCCACTGCACTCCAGCCTGGCACCTGGTGACAGAGCAAGACTCTGTCTCAAAAAAAAAAGAAAAGTAAGGCATTCAAATTGGTTACAGTGTCAATGTAGCCAGGAGAATCAGAAAACAAGAGTATTAAATTTGATCATAAAAACCATCAGTAGGCTGAGTGCAGTGGCTCACACCTGCAATCCCAGCATTTTGGGAGGTCGAGGTGGGTGGACTGCTTGAGCTCAGAAGTTCATGAACAGCCTGGGTAACAGGGTGAAACCCATCTCTACCAGAAATACAAAAATTAGCTAGGTGTAGTGAGATGTGCCTGTGGTCCCAGCAACTCGGGAGGCTGAGGTAGAAGGATTGCTAGAGCTCAGAAAGTTGAGGCTGCAGCGAACCATGATTGCAACACGGCACTCCAGCCAGGCTGACAGCAAGACTCTGTCTCCAAAAAAAAAAAAAAAAAAAAAAATCAGTAATAAATGTACTTAAACACATACCATGTGACAATAAATCTATGAAAATAGCCTATTTTATATATAACAATCCCAATAAACAAAACAGTGGAGATAATTTCTAAAAAATGAATGAAGAAAATATACTCACATTCATATACCAAAGGGTACAGCATTTAAAAACCAAGCTTAAAATGCATAATTTGGGGAGAGAGATAGAAAAACGAATACATTGAGGAATGTAACTTCAGAATATTCTCTGAGGCCATTTCTTCTCTCCTTTTTCATATGGCACTAAGGACATGGGTTTGTGAAGGGGTAAGGGCTGAAGAGGAACAAGGACAGATGCTGAATATACAAGGCAGTGAAGAGGAGGCTGAGGACATGGGTGAGAGCTGAACAGGGATAGAGGAGATGAGCAGCAAGGCTGGAAGATCCATTACCCTGACCAAACAAGTAAACTGACTAATCAAATAAGTCAATACATTGAATACAGTGGGGGCCATGTTTCCTACTGCCAAAGAAGTTACAATGGAAGGAAGGGGGTAGACTATAAAGAAGTCTAAATATTGAACTGGAATTAGAAATTTGGTTTGAGTTAATGGTTGTATAATATACACACACACACACACACACACACACACACACACACACAGAAAAATAAATTAGCTCTAATAGATTTGTGTGTGTCCCTGTATTTTCCTAGCTCTAACAAGAAAGTACTAAAAACAACCAACAGACAGCCCAGAAACAACAACAACAAAAAGCAATAGCCTGCATCTTGTTTTCTCTCTGTGTCTCTCTTTCTTGTTTTTGAGACACAGTCTTGCTCTGTTGCCCAGGCTGGAGTGTAATAGCACGATCTCAGCTCACCGCAACCTCCGCCTCCAGGGCTCAAGCAATTCTCCTGCCTCACCCTCCGGAGTAGCTGGAATTACAGGCACCCACCACCACGCCTGGCTAATTTTTGTACTTTTTAGTAGAGATAGGGTTTCACCAAGTTGGTCAGACTGGTCTCAAACTCCTGACCTCAGGTGACCCACCCGCCTTGGCCTTCCAAAGGCTGGGATTGCAGGTATGAGCCAATGCTCCCAGCCCACATCTTGATTTCTAAATTACTCTCTCCATTAAAAGGAATTAGAATCCTTAGAAAAATGGTTGATTTCAAGGTTGGACAGAGAAAAGTACAAGAAGAATCTGAAACATCTTGTGTCAGAAAGTAAAAAATGGTGCAATTAATGATAGGGACATTTCAAAGGGACACAGGAAGCACTTGAAGGCGTTTTCTTCCTACTGGCCAAATGGCGGAAAGTTTGAGCATTAAAATAAATATTATTTGTTCTATTATCTCCTTAGGGATATGTATGTATGTCAAATTGATCAACTTAACATCTGTGTATTCCACAGTAAATTAATTATACCTCAGTTTTAAAAACTGATAACAAATTACAATGCATTCAGTAAAAATGAAATCCATGAGTCCACACTGACAAAAATGAATGAATGAATGTTTTAAGATGTAGAAAAGGGAAAGCTCTTCTTTATAGTAAAATGTTAATAACTGTAACAGAACTGATAGAGAATCAATGTTTGGCAACCATCACAAAGGTGGTTGATTCAGAGAGCTGGCAATAGATGCTAAGCTGCTGAGTGGTTTGATAAACAGAATATTTGCATCATTTTTGAATACTACTGAATTATTTTTAATGGTTTAACTGTGTGATGTTATACACTGGGAACAAAAAAGCAACCTTTCTGTCGTATCAAAAGAGCAACCTTTCTGTAGTATACCTACCAAAAGTAACCAGAAATGAGAAAAAGTAGACAGACCAAAGTTGAAGTTATTCTACAGAATGTAAGGTTTGTAATTCTTAAAACTCTAAAGAAGAAAAGCTGTATTTAGGGAAATACAGGGAATAGTTTTAGATTTAAGTAGTCTGAAGCGATATGACAACCAAATGCAACCTGTGTCCCTGGATAGAACCATGGCCCAGAAAGGAAAAGGACATTATTAGGAGATTTGATGAAATCTGAAAGGGAGGGTCTGTGGATACAATGATATCACTGTACCAACAATGACTGACTGATTTGGAACATCAGATGCAGGGTAAGTAAAACAGTGTTCTATTTCTTAGGAATTACACACTGGAGTACTATGGGTGACAGAACATTGTGTTTTAAGCTTGCTCTTAAAAAGTTCGAAGATAATGATAATGAGTACATACATATGTATACATATACATAATACACATGTGTGTTTATATATATATACACACATATATACATACAAATCTATGTATATATCTCTCTTCTATACACAGAGAAAGATTTGTATGTATCTCTGTGATGCATACAAACGACATAGAATGTTAACAATTGGCCAGTCTGGTGAAGAAGATTGCATGAGTTATTTATACAGAAAATTTGGAATTATTTGAAAATAAATTATTATGTAAAGTAATAAATATTTATTGGGCATCTGCATATTTTTCTATTATCTATTTATATTCTTTACCCTATCTTTCTGAGATACTCATTTTTTCTTTTGCTGGACTATAAGAGTTATTGTAGATTTAAAAACTCAAAAATCTTTGAATACTATCTATATTTCTTAATATTCTTCTTAAAAATTTTTAAAGTTTCTTCTTATTTTTTTACATGGTCTTATTGTGTATCTTCTTAAAATTTAAGTTACTTTCGGAGACAAAACCACAAGTTACTTATAAGTAAATTTTAGATCCACATCTAGTAACCAGAGGGATATCTGCATAGTCGCAGATATTAACAGAAGAGTATCTGCATATTCCTGGGAACTTGAGTAACTCCAAAGAAATATTCTAACTAGAATTTTCTGCCTCGGCAAACAGGTGAGAGAGAAATCAGGACAGACGTTATTAAATGCCTACTATATTTAAGGCACTGCTCTAAGTATCAAAAAAGCAAAGGAGCTTCTCATGTAACACAGCAAGGCTACTCTGCCCTGAGAAGAGGTTAATTTTATTTGTCATCTTGCTAGTAAGATCACAATCACATTCAAATGCAAATAAATCTTCTTTGGAGTAACATCACTCTCAGAACACACTTAAACTTTCATGATCTGGAAATTAGAGGAGCCTAGTGGAGGATTCAGCCAGTTAGAAAATCAGAATACAAAGAGAAACGGAAACTGGCATTGTTATAGTTTAATGTATCTGGCATGTTTCACGTTAGTAATAACTACTGGCATGGATAAGAAGGCAATAAGTAGAACATTTTTTAATATAACAAGTCACTAAAGACAGCATCTGGAAAACATACATAAGAGTCTGATTTTTTTTTTTAAAGGCTTACTGTAGTAAGCCCTTTGGTAACCAATGCTAAATACTCATTGATATTAACACTATATACTGACTTTCCTTTTCTCAAATATACCAACATTTTGTAAAAGTGACCATTTCATACCATATTTAAATGATTCCTATCTGTCCTCTAGACTGAGCTATCTAAGGCAGAAATAGTGTCTTATTCACCTTTGAATGCCCTGGTCCTAGAATAGCACCTACATATAGGAGAAATTAATGAAATAATTGTTAACACAAAAAGATTATATATTAGTTAAGCCCTGCTAAATGAGATTCCTCTTAAGTTGAATATTTATACATTAAAAATACTTTATATTGAGAAGCATGCGCTCTGGGATCAGTATCTAAGACCAAACTTTAGGTTCCTAACTTAATAGCTATATCATCTTTGGGAAAACTTATCTAACTTCTCTGAGCATAGCTTCACGTCTGTATAGTTGATCATAGTAATAAAATAAATATATGTTTACTTTTATATTATACATTTATTACATATTCTAATTAAATATAAATTACTTACATATTAAATACATACCACACAAATGTGGCCTGTTACATATAAAATCACATAAGCACTCAATATAAATGAATGTCTGCTTTGTTATTATTACCACTTTTTTAAAAGCAGAATTTGTATTTAACAATCAGATGATGCAAAAATTAGTGACAGAAGCAGTTCAATAGGTATGAGCATCTAAGCTTATGAGTACAGGACTACAGAGAGGAATGATAGGGGCACTGGTAGCAAATATCCACAAGTGGCAATTTCTTTTGGCCAGGTGATTTTCCAGACACTTTAGAGAAATGTTTTCTGAAATCTCAAGTTCCTGGCAGTAATATTTACAAGCTGGAGTGCAACGGCGCGATCTTGGCTCACTGCAACCTCTGCCTCCCGAGTTCAAGTGATTCTCCTGTCTCAGCCTCCCAAGTAACTGGGACTACAGGCATGCGCCACCCCACCTGGCTAACTTTTTGTATGTATATTTTCAGTAGAGGCAGGATTTCACCATGTTGGCCAGGCTGGCCTCAAACTCCTGACTTGAGATAATCCACCCACTTTGGCCTCCCAAAATGCTGAGACTACAGGTATGAGCCACCACACTCAGCTTACATAGCTGTTCTTAAACTTAAAAAAAGAAAATTCTCTCTCCCTTACAGAGATGATGATTTATTTTTATGTTACTGAAATTCATACTAACATACAGCTACCATATTTCATCTAATTTAAGTCATTAATTGTAAATTACACTTACCACTAAGAAAGAAAAAAGCTGCCAATTAAACTAAAACATACCATCAATTGATGGCTAAATGCATCCTAATTTCATAAATGTTAAAGTGTAGAGAATGTATGCCTTGTATCTGATAAAATATAGTAATACAGTAGCTAAGAATTCTTTACTCTTACAGAACTGTACATGTATAAAACCAAATCTGCAAACTAAATTCCACAAACCAACAAAATCAATGAAATTCAAATAACATTAATTCAATGTGATGAATGATATTCTGCTACAACCACATACTCAAAACGCAAACATGGCACAGACTACTTTGGACTAGCATGCTTTTAATATTGAGCACAGGGTAATGAATCAATTCTCCCACCACTTTTCTCTATGTGAACTAGTACAAAACTTTTGCTAGACAGATTAATGTTGCCTCATGAGGTAGGAACGTATCACTTACGTTAACTCCATCTCTGTTGTTTTATAATTAAACCTGCAACAACTCACTATGAACTTTGGTTGTAAAACATAAAAAGCAATTGCAGAAACTGAAATGATACTAGATTGATACAAAACTAATTGTGGTTTTTGCCATTAAAACTAATTGCAAAGCCAGGCGCGATGGCTCATGCCTGTAATCCTAGCATTCTGGGAGGCCGAGGACGGGTGGATCACCTGAGGTTGAGAGTTCGAGACCAGCCTGACCAACATGGAGAAACCCCGTCTCTACTAAAAATACAAAAAATGAGCTGGGCACATGCCTGTAATCCCAGCTACTCGGGAGACTGAAGCAGGAGAATCCGCTTAAACCCAGGAGGTAGAGGATGCTGTGAGCCAAGATCGCACAATTGCACTCCAGCTTGGGCAACAAGAGCAAAACTCTATCTCAAAAGAAACCGAATTGTGGTGGCTCACACCTGTAATCCCAGTACTTTAGGAAGCTGAGGCAGGTGGATCACGAGGTCAATAGATCGAGACCATCCTGGCCAACACAGTGAAGCCCTGTCTCTACTAAAAATACAAAAATTATCTGGGCGTGGTGGCATATGCCTGTAATCCCAGCTACTCAGGATGCTGAGGCAGGAGAATTGCTTGAACCCAGAAGGAGGAGGCTGCAGTGAGCCAAGATTGCACTGCTGCACTCCAGCCTGGCAACAGAGCACGACTCTGGCTCACAAAAACAAAACAAACAACAACAACAAATAATGTAAATGAGACCATTTTTAACATTATTTAACAATAATCTAAATGAGACTTACTGTGTGTGTGTCTGTGTCTGTGTGTTTTGTTGGTTTTTGTTTTACATTTTTCTCCTGATGACCCTTCCCAGTATCTTTCAGGATTTTACTCATTTTTTTCTTTTTCTTTCCTTTTTTTTTTTTTTAAAAAAGATGGAGTTTCACCATGTTGGTCAGGCTGGTCTTGAACACCAAACCTCAGGTGATCCACCCGCCTTGGCCTCCAAAGTGCTTGGATTACAGGCGTGAGCCACCACGCCCAGCCCTGATTTTTTTCTTTTTTTTTTTTTTTTAATCTTTTTGGTTTTGTTTTTATTTATTTATTTTTGTGTGTGTGTGTGTGTGTGTGTGGTTTTCTTTTCTTTTCTTTTTTTTTTTTGAAATGGAGTCTTGCTCTGTCACCCAGGCTGGAGTGCAGTGGCATGATCTCAGCTCACTGCAACCTCTGCCTCTGGGGTCCCAGTTCAAGCAATTCTCCTGCGTCAGCCTCCCAAGTAGCTGGGATTACAGGCATACACCACCATGCACAGCTAATTATTGTATTTTTTTTTTTTAGCAGAGACGGAGTTTTACCATGTTGGTCTGGCTGGTCTCGAACTCCTGACCTCATGATCTGCCCGCCTCGGCCTCCCAAAGTGTTGGGATTACAGGCGTGAGCCACTGTGCCCGGCCTCTTTCAGGATTTTAATGGTGGCACTAAATGGCTTTTCTTGGCCATTCCTTCCATACTACCTCATACTAAATGGAGATTCTATTAGTTGCTGAGGATATCTAATTCCAACTATTCACTTAGGACCATAAGCAACAATTTCAAGATGAGTGTAAAGAAACATATTTAAGTCAAAACTCTATCAAAATGCTATTTCTTGATTCTCCATATGCACCCTCTTTTAGTGCTAGGTCACAGTGGTATTCTTTTGAAGTCACCAGAAATTAATGGTTAAGTCAGAGCCAATATCAGATTTTAAGACCTGAGTATTATTATTCCCCTATCCCACTGTACAGCTATTTAAGTAAATGTACACACACAAAGTATCATTAGCAAAGGCAAGTAGGAAGGGTCATGCTAAATACAGGGATATGTAACAGGCCTTCCAGGATACTCAAATCTTGCCTTCTTTCAATGGGCTCTCAGAACTAAACAGACTCAATCTCAATAGGATAGTTTATATTAGATTATCATCAGACCTGGAGTTTTAAAAAATTATACCGCCTCCCACCCACTGCCCAAGATGCCAAAAGGAAAGAAGGTCTAGGGGAAGAAGGTGGCTCCGGCCTCTGCTGTTGTGAAGAAGCAGGAGGCCAAGAAAGTGGTGAATCCCCTGTTTGAGAAAAGGCCTAAGAATTTTGGCACTGGACAGGACATCCAGCCCAAAAGAGACTTCACCCGCTTTGTGAAATGGCCTCACTATATCAAGTTGCAGTGGCAGAGAGCCGTCCTCTATAAACAGCTGAAAGTGCCTCCTGCAATTAACCAGTTCACCCAGGCCCTGGACTACCAAACAGCTACTCAGCTACTTAAGCTGGCCCACTAGTACAGACCAGAGACAAAGCAAGAGAAGCAGCAGAGGCTGTTAGCACAGGTCGAGAAGAAAGCTGCTGGCAAAGGGGCTGTCCCCACTAAGAGACCACCTGTCCTTCGAGTAGGAGTTAACACCGTCACCACCTTGGTGGAGAACAAGAAAGCTCATCTGGTGGTGACCGCACACGACGTGGATCCCATCGAGCTAGTTGTCTTCTTGCTTGCCCTGTGTTGTAAAACTGGAGTCTCTTACTGCATTATCAAGGGGAAGGCAAGACTGGGACATCTAGTCAACAGGAAGACCTGCACCACTGTCACCTTCATACAGGTTAACTTGGAAGACAAAGGCGGTTTGGCTAAGCTGGTAGAAGCTATCAGGACCAATTACAATGACAGATACGATGAGATCCACCATCACTGGGGAGGCAATGTCCTGGGTCCCAAGTCTGTGGCTCGCATAGTCAAGCTCGAAAAGGCAAAGGCTAAAGAGCTTGCCACTAAACTGGGTTAAATGTATGCTGTTGAGTTTTCTGTACACAAAAATAATTAAAACAATACAAATTTTCCTTCAAAAAATGTAAGACACTGCCAGCAACATTTATTATGGCTCATCCTTTTTCAGTAGATTGGATTATCCTGTGGTTGTCATATAACTGAAGTTGGACAAATCAGATTTATT